>CM060907.1:563759220-563849220 GCA_030737815.1 Allium fistulosum
CATCACTTAATGTAAAGAATTGGAAATCTCAATATCTAATTGACATTTTTAAATAAAAAGGAATTTTAAGGGATTTTATCTATCATATTTTCGAAATCCCAAAATCCCTAAGGCATATTCAAATTCAAAAGAAATATATTAAACAATTGCTGAAAAGAAATTTTAAGGTTCCACTCTCAGATTAGCCTTAGCTTTACTCAATTGGATTTGCAGCCTTTTGATCTCTTCCAGAATCTCTCTCTTTAGGTGTATACACACTGGGGAAGAGGTATATATATACACTAGATTCAGAACAATTGGAGAAGAATATGATAAGAATGGATTAGAGGAAGAAATAAGCTGAATCCTTACTAGAATTTTATATGGAGTTTCTGAATTTTATTACAGAGATGGCAATGGCAGAGTTTCGTCATATTCCCCAAAATAGTATGAATAAATGTGGAGAGGATAGGGTCCTATTTATAGGAGTTGAAACACACTAGAACCGTAGGAAGGAAGTAGGTAGGAAACGGGTAAATCTGGAGCGCACAACCTAATAGAACATAGAATAAAACCCTAGCCGCCACTGGCAACTTTAGTTTCCAAGCGGTCGACCGCCCTTGAGAGACCAGTCGACCGCTATGATCGACTGGTTGACCTATTCAGATCGACCACTATCTTATTTAGGAGCGTTTATTTTACTTTCCATTGACGAATTATTTTATTCCTTGATTAACTTTTTAATGTTAAGCCATAATTAATCGTTTACTTAACACCTATGCTAATTTTTGAAATTTAAATCCTAAATTTGCTTTTTTATTTTAATTTGAATTCAAACTAAATTAATTTAAATCTGAGAACTTTAAATGATCATAACTTCTTTGTTTGAGCTCCGTTTTTAGAAAATTATATATGAAAACAGATCATAATTTTGCAGCGTTGCGAATAACTTCTATGGTCAAATTCCAACTTTTATAAAATTCCCATATCCAACCCTTATTGTATTTAATTTATTTATTTATGGTTCATTTCACGGGGTGTTACATTCTTTCCCCCTTAAAAAGGATTTCGTCCTAAAATCTTCTAATGGGTGAACAGCGTAACTCACAATACATCGATGTTATACAACCAAGTTCTCTGCATAACCATCTACTCAATAATTAGTGCAGTGTGATTATGTACTATAGACATGCTAAAATAAGCTCAATCCTAGCGTGAGTGTGTAATCGTGTCATGTAAGCATGTATGCAAATATCTTAAACTTGCATAAAAATTTCTATATGAGTGTAAAGTGATTGGGAAAAGTGTAACAACCATCTCCTATCTTCCAATCTAGCAACCGTGATGCAACCAAAATCCTAATTTTGGAGAGAAAAATTATCGGTGAAAGGCTCTAGGTGAGTATTCTTCATCTTCTCCTTGGTTTCCCATATGCTTTCCGCTGGACTATCCTCTCATTATACTCGGACCAACTTAATCATTTTATTGTGGAGTCTCCTAGTACTGTGCTCCACAATGCATGCAGTGGCATGGGGCACTGTCGACTCCATCTCAAAATACCCCAATTAATCGGGCTCTACTCTTTTAGCAGTGTCATGAAGGTATTTCCTAAGATGAGAAACGTGGAAAACATTGTAGACTCCTGCCAACTTGTCAGGAATCTCCACACGATATGCCAATTTTCCTATTCTTTCCGGAATTCTGAGTGGCCTAACAAATCTAGGTGTCAGTTTTTCAGACTTGCCAAACCTAACAACTTTCCTAAGAGGGGAGGTTTTAACAAATACCATATCCCTGACCTTAAATTCAAGTTTTTTCCTTCTTCTATCCGCATAAGATTGTTGATGGTCTTGCGCTACCTTCATCGTTTTCCTGATCAACTCTACTTTTTTCGTGGTACCACGGATCAAATTGGGTCCAAGCAACACTTTTTCGGTGGTTTCCCACCAAAAACTAGGCGATTTTCATGGCCTCCCATAGAATGCTTCAAAAGAGATCACACTAATCGTAGTTTGATGCTAATATTCTATGCAAACTCAACGAAAGGTAAATGCTGCTCCCAATGTCCTCTAAAATCCAAGATACAAACTCTCAACAAGTCTTCCAAAATTCTATTCGCCCTCTCTGTTTGTCCATTGGTTTGTGGGTGATATCCCATGCTGAGGTTCAAAGAAGTTCCCAAAGATGTCTGTAGGCTCATTCAAAACCCACTAGTGAACAAGGGGTCTTTATCACTGACTATGCTTATAGGAATTCCATGTAAGCGAACTATCTCTTTAATATAAATCTGAACGAGAGAGACACTAGTCCTATTTCTCCTAATCGGAACAAAACGAGCACTCTTGGTGAGCCTATCTACAACAACCCACATAGCCTCACCACCCTTCTGACATTTAGGCATACCTTCCACACAATCCATTAAAATATGCTCCGACTTCCAGGTCGGAATTTCCAAAGGTAATAATAATCCATTGGGCTTCCTCTGCTTAGCTTTTATCCTTTGACATGTCAAACACCTAGCAACAAACTCAGCTACGCTCTTCTTCATTCCATTCCAAAAGAAAATTCTCTTCATGCCCTTGTACATCTTATCTCCTCCGAGATGAATGGTCATCCTTGAGTGGTGACACTCTATAAGCACATCTCTCATCAAGTCATCAATCTTTGGGACGAAAAGACACCTATCCCTTCTCACATATCCCTTCTCATCAACTGAGTATCACCTACCATAGGGAAAATGCTCTCCTTTTCTTAATTTCTCCAAAATCTCTAGTAACTCCTTGTCTTTTACTTTCTCATGCTGTATAGATCCATTAAGGCTGATCTAACCTCCATAACCGATAAAAAATATTGGATGGATTTTGTTAATGGTTGGAGGTTAAAATTTGAGAGAAACTCCAACTGTCTCCATTCATATATAGCACCTTGTGTAGCATGTTTCCTACTAAGGGCGTTTGGGACTACGTTCCCTTTTCCGGAGGTATATTGAATATCGAAGTTGAAGGATGCTATATACTCTATCTACCTTTGTTGCCTAAGATTCAAATATTTTTGGGAAAATAGGTACTTGAGTGATTTATGATTAGTGAATAGCTCAAACCTTTCCCCTAAGAGATAATTTCTCCACATCTTCAAGGTAAAAACAATGGCTTCCATTTCTAAATCATGCACTAGATACCTCTTCTCAAGATCTTTTAGCTGTCTGTAGCATACCAACTACCTTCCCTTCTTGCATAAGAACTACTCCTAATCTTGTGCCACATGCATCTGTGAAAATCTTAAATGGCTTGGCTTCATCTGGAATTGTGAACGCGAGTGCCCTAGTCAATAACTGCTTAAGCTTCTCAAATGACTTGGTGCACTTATCATCCAAAATAAAGACTAGATTCTTCTTAGTCAATCGGGTTAAAAAAGCTGCTATTTGTGCAAAGTTCTTGATGAACTTCCTATAGTAGCCTGCTAACGCTAGAAATCTTCTAACCTCTGAAGCATTACTAGGAGCCTTCCATCCTTGGACAGCTTCCACTATAGTAGGGTCCACTGCCAATCCTTTCTCTGAAACAATATGCCCAAGGAACCTAACTTGATTTTTCCAAAAGCGACATTTAAAAAACTTAGCTTTGATTTGGTTTCTTCTCAAGGTCTTTAATACCTCCCTAAGGTGGTCCTAATGTTCCTTCTTACCTTTGGAGAAAATCAAGATATTATAACAATCACCATGACAAATTTATTAAGTTGCCATTTGAATATTCTACTCATCAAATCCAAAGTATGCTGGGGCATTTGTCAATCCAAAAGGCATTACTTCCCACTCATAGAGTCCATCCGGTGTATGGAATGCGGTATTCGACTTGCTTTCCTCTGCAATCCTTAATTGATGGAATCCTGTTGCTAAATCTAATTGGAAAAAGAATTTAGCTCCTATAAGTTGGTCGAACAAGTCACCTATTCTAGGTAGAGGGTACCTATTTTTCCTTGTTAACATGTTCAACTTTCGATAATCGACGCAAAGTCTTAAAGAACCATCTGCCTTAGTAGAAAAAATGATAAGGGCCTCCCACTCAGAATTACTCACACGGATGAATACTTTCTTCAATAGCTTTGAGATTTGCTTATCCAATTCCCTTCTTTCTTTGGAGCCATATGTCTCAAAGGCAGAGCGACGGGTCTTGCATCCTTCTTCAAATAGATTCGGAACTCAATCATCCTGTGGGGTGGGAGACCCGAGACCTCCTTGAAGACATCAAGAAATTCACAAACTACGGGTACATATAGTGGCTCTCAATCAACAGATAGATTTAGTGAGTATAAATGGCTTAACTCAACTAATGCTTTAGGTGTACAAAGAACTTCTAGGTCACGACCTTGATGACTCCTTAACTGTACTACCCTTTTTTCACAGTCAAGAATGGCTCTGTAATATGACAACCAGTCGATACCCAAGATAAGTCCATACCCCTCGAAATTTAGAACGTATGTAGTGCATACGAAATCAACATCGCATATGTCTAATACTAGGTCGCAAATAAGAGAAAGATGGGTCGAACTCTCAATGAGATTGGAAACTTCTACTAGGCTGTTGACCATCTAGGTTTTAAGGTTTAAGGAATTTACTACATTCCTACCTATAAAAGAATGTGATGCCTCCGAATCAAATAGGGTACGAATAGTAACTCCAAAATAAGAGTTATACCTTCTATAGCTGCTTTTCCTTGGTTCCTTGGTGGGTTACTGGCAGTAGGGACAGCTTCAATAGTGTAGGCCTATCCGATTGGTCCTTCCTTAGCCATCTCGGGACATTGATTCTTGTGATGCCCTACCTCGTGGTAGTTAAAGCACTTTCCTTTAAAGGCTTCTTTCATCAGACTCACCCTATAATCTTTGGCTTCATGACTCCTCCTTTGGCATCTCTTATACACCTTTACTTCCTTCTTAAACTTCCCCTTCGACTTCTTGGTTGCCTAAAAGCTTTCCTTCTTAGACCCTCATTTCTTTTGGGTCTGTGCGGACTTCTCTTTTTATCTCTTATCTTCCTCATTGGCTACTTGCAGCATTGTCGTTACTACCAACAGCTTATACGTGGCTCCCATAAGTACTTAGGTCAATAACATTTCTCTTAGCGGGGAATTTAAGCCCTTCACGAACTTCATGACCTTTTTCATAGGTGTGTCTATCAGGTTCATCCCGAATTTACAGTAAACTTAGCAATGTACTCCTTAAGGGTAAAATCTGCTTATCTCAACCGAATGAACTTTTCTAATTGCAAGCCAACCTGTGCTCTAGACATGAATCTCATCTTGAATCGTTCCTTGAATTCATCCCAAGAGAATATCCTGACCGGGTGCTCATTAGTCACAAAGTTTCACCAATTTAAAGCTTCTTCCGTGTGGTACCAAGCTGCCGTTCTTCTTCTTAGCTGACCATCCCAACCCAGCTCTCTAAATATCTTCTCGCAGTTACCAGTCCACACTTTAGCCTCCAAATATCCTTCAGTTCCAAAGTATGTCTTTTCTCTCATATTGAGAAAGTCCTTACATAGCATAGGGAAGTCGGCATGACGTGGTGCGGCATCAGCGGCCGAGGCATTGGGTGCTGGTGCAACTGGAGGAATAGGAATCTTCCCAATGATCCTAAGATATTGTTTAAACCATTTGGGCATTCCACGAATGGGTGGTCTTTCACTAGTAGGTTCCCTTATTTGGAAGAAAATTGATTATCAGCCATATCAACTATCTGTAGGTTAAACCTTTAGTGACGATTTCTTAAGACGGTATTTACATGCTGAAAGAATAGAAAAGTTTGCCTACACGTATGTTCAAGAAGAAGGGGTATATATATAGTAAGAATTCTTTTTGAAAAACCTTTTTCAAAATAACAAATACGTCTCTCATACATATAATTTTTCCTCGTTGATCGGATAACCCAGAGCTCTGATACCAAATGTAACAACCCATCCTAGAATAGACCTAAATTTCGACCCAGAAAAGGCCCATCGAAACTTAGATCCATTCTAAGGTAAGCTGTTGATGGTAAAAAGAAATAACATTACAGAGTCATAACTAAACTTTTAGAACGCACGGCGGATGGAATAAAATACAATAGTAAAGTGTACCCATTTATTTCAAAACCGTAAAACTGTTATAGCACAAAATCCCATAAAACCATAATATAATATCTATTACAACAACTGTTTAAATCCATGAGTACACATGAAAGAAAATAATAATAAATACTACCACTTACCAAGCTTCTTCACCTTTAAGCATCGTCACTGCCATCACTTTGTCCTTAACCTGTGTTGTAATGAGGAGGGAGTCAGAACAACAAGTGTTTGGTTAATAAAAACCTTGAGTATTACCTTTTTAGTACTATGGCAGTATATTTCAAAATAAGAATATGTCTACGAACATAAAATCATTAAAATCATTTAAATACTTCTTTATAAGGAAAGGAGGCGGGTTTGACCACTTAATACCTTTCATTCCAAAAGTATATCCCATATCTCAATCATACATCATAAGTAGTTAATAATTTAAGAGACGGTACCCAAGCCACTTAATATTTCCTAGTGGAAAATAGGCAGACCCTGTCATTTAAGGCCTAATTCCAGAAGCATGCTCCTTAATAGTACTATTTAGCTGACATCATATGGAGTCTCTTAGGCCACTTAATACTTCCGAGTGGAAAATAGGCAGACCCCATCATTTAAGGCCTAATTACAGAAGCGGACCCCTGTAGATATACAACCTAGCATAATCCCTTGGCCATTTAATACTTCATTTGGGGAAAAATGGGGGTCCAACCATTAATACCTCAAACCATGAAGTAGACCCTTCGTCTTATGGCCCATACCTATAATGACATCTTATATTAGTCCACTATTTGTAGGAACTGGTAGCCAGATTCGTCTACTGGATTTGGAACTAACCTAGTGTCATTACAAATATTTATCATAAGGATATGCCACATTAATAAAAGTGTACCCAACTGCTGGTAGCCTCAAAGTGAAGGGCAGACTTCTGTCATGTAACTCTATTGACCTCACACCCCTATGACTTAGCCATAAATTAATTACTCGATATACACACACACACATACATGCTCATTTCAGGCCTAATTTCAGAAGCGGCCCCCTGTAGAGATACCACTAGCGTAATCCCTTAGCCATTTAATACTTCATTTAAGGAAAAAGGCGGGTCCAACCACTTAACATCGCAAACCATGAAGCAGGCCCTTCGTCTTATGGCCCATACCTATAATGACATCTCACATTAGTCCACTATATGTAGGAACTGGTAGCCAAATTAGCTGGGCAGATTTCCTCTACTAGATTTGGAACTAACCTAGCGTCATTACAATATTTATCATAAGGATATGCCACATCAAAGTGTACATAACTACTGGTAGCCTCAATGTGAAGGGCAGACTTCTGTCATGTAACTCTATTGACCTCGCACCACTATGACTTAGCCATTAATTAATTATTACACACACACACATATACACATATTCATCGTACAGTTTCATAAATAAGGCCTTATAAGGAATCTTCCTTATTACGCCTTAAAATAATAATTAGGCTATATAAGAATTTCCTCTTATTTTCACCTCAAAATCAATTACCTTTCTAATGGAGGAAAATAAATGTAAATAAATGCCTAATCAACTACACCATATACGTAATAGTTATACGTTAATTATGTAGGTAGAAATAAATAAATATTCGCGATTAACAAGTTCTAAACGCACAGATTTTATGCTGTAAACTAGCGTTTAACGTCAATTCTCTAACCAATTATTATTACAAGTTGTTTTTCATCAATTTCCTAAGATTTTATGGAATTCAAATGTCCAAAATAGGAAATAAAGGTTCATAATCAAAACTGCAATAACAAACTTGTAAATAAAGTAGAAACTCAATTTATTACACCAATTCAATGGAATATCTTAAACAAAAAGAATTGCTATCTAAACCCCACATTCTTTTCAACTCCTCTTTTACAAAAAATAGATAAGAATAAATGGTGTAAACTATGAAAAAATTTGTAATCTAAACCCTTTATTATATTGAAGAATCATAATTTAACCGAAAAAAGAAGGAGAAGTGGAATAGACTATGAAATTATCAAAAATTGAGTAAACGAAATAAGTTCCATCAAATTAATGTAAAGAATAGAGAATCTCGACATAGAATTGACATTTCGAAATAAAAACGAATTTTGGAGGATTTTATCTACCATATTTTTGAAGTCCCAAAATCCCTAAGGCATATTCAAATTTAAAAAACATACACTAAGCTATTGCTGGAAGAAATACTAAGGTTTCCACTCAAAGATTAGCCTTAGCTTTACTCAAATGGATTTGCAGCCTTCCAATCTCTTCAAGATTCTCTCTTTTGATATATGTATATGTGTATGTGTGTGTATGCACACACAATAGGGAAGATGTATATATATTCATTAGATTCAGAACAATTTGAGAAGAATGGGAAAGAGTAGATTGAAGGAAGAAATAAGTTGAATCCTTACCTGAATTTTCTACAGAGTTTCTAAATCTTATTAGAGAGATAGCAACGACAGAGTTTTGTCGTATTCTCCAAAATGATACGAATAAAAGTGGGGAGGATAGGTCCTATTTATATGAGTTGAAACACACTAGAACCGTACGATGGATGTAGGTAGGAAATAGGTAAATCTGGAGTGCACAACCGAACATAACATAATATAAAATCCTAGCTACCACTGGCAACCTTCGTTGCCAAGCAGTTGATCGCACATGGGCGACCAGTCGACCGCTACGGTCGATCGATTAACTTATTCAGGTCGACCGCTAACTTATTTAGGGGCGTTTATTTTACTTTCTACCGCCGAATTATTTTATTCCTTAAATAAGTTTTTAACATTAAGCCTTAATTAATCATCTACTTAACCCAATCTAATTTTTGAAATTTAAATGCTAAATTTGATTTCTTATTTGAATTTGTAAACTAACTTAACTTAAATCTGATAACCTCAAATGCTCATAACTTCTTTGTTAGCTCCGTTTTCAACATATTATATATGGAAACAGATTAAATTTCTCCATGAATGCAATGGAATAACTTTCGTAAATTCCAATTTTTATAAAATTCCTATACCAACCCTTATCATATTTAATTTAATTTATTTTATTTTATTTATTTATCGTTCATTTTACAGGTTGTTACAAAAATTCATTCAAGAAATTAAAAAAAACTTTTGATATATTAAATGCAACCTTATTCTTATTCATTTCACCATTTTGTTTTGAATTATATATTGCTGTGAGGCACATATTAGCAATTTATGCATCTGATTCATTATCACTTGAGGATGTTTCTGAATCGTCTAATGTTGCGGTATAGGCTCTTCTCCATTTTTTGGATGAATCAGTGTTTCGTGTTGTTTTCAGTTCACTGAGATGTGGAAGTTTCTTTTTAAATGACCAGGGTCATCGTAGTTATAACATTTAATGCCATTTTCGTTTCCACTTCCGCTTCTTGGATTTTTGTTGTCATTTCTTTTGAAATTATTTATCTTCCTACATTTTAGAAATTTTCTGAAATTCCTTATCATGAAAGCAAATTCTTCATCGTCATCGCTATCTGAATCCATATTATCTGTCATTGTATTAAAAGTTGAAGATTTCTTCTCTATTGCTTTGCTTTCTCTCCTGCCCTGCATTTGTGCTTCAAAAGATATTAAATTGCCAATTAACTCTTTAATTTTAGAGTGCTAATGTCATTAGCCTCTTTGATTGCAAGAATCTTTTGATCCCGTTCAGGAGTAAGTAAATTGAGAATTTTTCTAACTTGATCCTCTTCAGAAAAACTTCTACCCAGTGCAATAAGTAAGTGTACTATAACTTGGAATCTACTATACATATCAGATATGGACTCATCTGAACTCATTTGAATAACTGAAACTGATTTGTAAACAAATTTTTTTGATCCGTTTGACCTTACATGTCCCTTCATGTGTAACTTGCAAAGTTCTCTAAATTTCAAATGCAGATTTACATATAGATACTTTATTAAATTCATTTCTATCTAGTGAATAAAATAATATATTCATAGCCTTAGAGTTACTTTGTGCAACTGCTTTTTGGTCAGCAATCCACTATGCAAAATTTGTCTTTAGTTTAGCGTACTCGGTTTGTGTGATATTCCAAGTATCTAAACCAATTGATTGTAAATAAATTTGCATTCTACATGATCAATATGTGTAATTACAACCATTAAAAATGGAGGTCTAGCAGTAGATTGTCCTTCGACAAATGAGTTACTAATAAGTGTATTAGCAGTGCTACTAATATTACTATTACCACTCCTGGTAGCCATTTAAACTTTTCGAAAACCAGATGATGAATACTTTGAAAACCAATGCTCTATTACCAGATGTGAATCATCGAAGTAGGGAACTTAAGGCTAAAATAACACTAGAGGGGAGGGGGGTGTAAACAGCGTTTAATGGATTATATGAATATTATTCAAATTCTTTAATATTTTACTTAGAATGATGAAATCAACAATCACAGAAACAATCACAGAATCAAAGTACAAATAAAAGTAAATATAGTAAAAGTAAAAAGGAAAGAACACACAAGGATTTTATACTGGTTTGGAGTTTTCCTACATCCATCCCGCACAATTCCTTGTATGGATTTTTTTTCAACTAGTAAATGCAAATACACTCGATTTCAAGGCTAAAAGACACACCCTCCAGAATCTTGGCCTTTGGGTAGAGCCACTTGATTTCTGGTCCAAAAGCACACCCACTAGATTTATGGGCTACTAAGTACACCCAATTGATTTACCTAGAATCACATCCACTTGGATTTTAGGGATACCAAGCATACCACAGAGTATATGAGTATGATTTGATAGAGATTATAAACTCAAATCTTCGAACTTGATTAAAATTGAACCTATAACCCCTTGAGTAGCACTTTGATCTTGAGAGAGATGAGAGAAATCAGAGAGTATATGAAAGAGAATCAAACTAGTAATGGTTGAATTTGATTCTGATTGAATTTTGGCAAAGTTTCGATAGAAATTGATTTAGAAATCAAGAGAGTGAAAAGAGAAGTGAAAAATAAGAAAGTAGTTAATGAAAATTCGTTTGGAAGTCTGGTATATATAGGGAAACAACGGTCATGTCCATTCGTGAAGAGGTACGATGAAAATACACTTCCATTCAAATTTAAATTTTGAAATGTACAGCTAGTTTATCAATAAACTTGTAGAGAATATGTCGACATATCCCTTTGTATTTTGAAAATTTACTTAATAAAAATTATTTTGTAAATATTAAATTTTTAAATATATTTTGAAACTTTGTATAAACATTTAAAATAGTGTATACATATTTTAATCATATTAAAGCTTAATAAAACTTTATAAAATAATTTCGAAAGATTTAACAAGAATATTCAGTATAATGCAAATAACATATATATAAAATCAATATAGTTATAAATGTTTAAAGTATAAACAAAAACTTAATATATGAACTTAAAATTGTTAAAATAATATCTTTATAAGTATGAAAGATTGAAAATCATTTTGATAAATATTTTGAAAAGATTATTTTAAATATAGAATATTTGAAAACAAAATGAAAACAAAATTAGAGAAGGTAAGTGAGATCAGGAAAGTGTTATCAAGGTTTTAACATAAATCCTATAATTATATAACTTAATTGGAATATTTTGAAACCTTGAACTCTTCAATACTCACGAGTCTTCATTGTTGAACTCTTGAAACTTTATATCAGCATCTTGAATCTACTCGTGATATCAGCATCTTGATACTGTACAGTCTTCTTAATCAATACCTGCATAATATCCTGCACTATATATATATGTCTTGATAAAACATTAGTACCTATATTTTATACAATATTCTATAGTTGTTATCATCAAAACCAATACCTTAGGTACTATCAGTTGCCTTGAGAAAACTATGATGTTGGGACAAATAGCCAATTGATTTAGACAGATTGGTCATGATTACCCATGTTGCATACATGCACATTATTGTTTATATTGTCTATTTTAATAATTGTTGTTGTAGGAGTTATTTTGCAAAAGATATATTTTAAAAGAGATACTAATGAGGATAAAACTCGTTCCTCTCAGCGGCATGGTCTCTCTAGATATCCATAAACCGAGATAGCATAATATTATTCACATTAGGCTTTTGTCTGACTCGAAGTTTATGTTTTTCCTTTAAACTCTCGGGTGCTCAAAATTTGATTTGAGTAGGTTAGAAGTAAGGATTTATAGGTTAAGTAGGTTTTGGCAAAACTAACTATTTAGGATTCTATCTTTGTATATTATTAACCATTGTGTTGAAGTTAATTTGTTGAAGTGTATGTAAAGACAGGTGTTATAACTGCTAGTAGTAAACTTTGATCAACTAAGAGCTCATCTTCATATGTCGCTCTTGAAGCATTTTGGAATAACTATATTTTATCTAAACCTAGGCAACGTTTGAGATTATATAATGAATGTGAAATATCGTCTTAAAATGAAATGAGAAAGTTTGTTTGAAATTGTAATTAAGAAAATTCCACATTCTTGTGCTTTGATGTTATTGCTACAATTAACATATTCGCATTTTGTCACCGAAGATTAATACTATAGATGACTGCAGCATCTGTAGCACTTAGTTTTGGGCCTAAAATGGAGGATGTTACACTTTTAAAACTTTTTTTAAAATGATATATATGTATAGTAATTTGTTTATCAAAACTTGTTATGTAAATAAATAAGTTAAAATATTTTTCATTACATAAGGTATAAAATAGTCAACATATTTTATAAAAACTATATATACTTAAAAGTGCTTTTAAAATACTTTATAATACTTATAATAGGTTTTAAAACATTTATCCAAAATATTATTTGAAAATAACAACTTTATAATTTTATTAAAAACTTGGAAAAAACAAGTTTTTATTATAAAATCATCTTCTTTAAAAATTCACAACTAATTCTTACAAATTCATAAATATCTCAAATCACTTTTTAAATACTCTAATATGAGTTAGTAGAAACTTGTAAAAAGAATGAAACTAAGTACATAAATTTAAATATCTTTTCAAACCTTTAAAGTCCAAAAAATCAAAACAAAACGGTGTAGTTTTGCACAAGTGAAGTTTTGACCACTTTTCAAGATGTTACTTAACATTTTACTATCCAACCTTTTTATAGCAATAAACATATATATAAAACATTATAAATATGGCAAGAAACTCCTAAGAATCTCTCTACAAAGTTTCATAGAAATCACCAAAAATAAGGTAATTCCTAAGTGCATATCTAGCGACTATCACTATAAGTGTACTTTTAAATCCGAGTCCAATCTAAACCAAAGTACATCTATAACCTATGTTCTTTGTTCCAAGATCTTGTCACAAGTCAAACAAGTCCATTCTAAGTCCAAACATATAGATCGCGTATGCTTCTTATTGTCAAAACAAGAATCAAACTAATGTTTTCAACAATATCGATAATAATTTAACAAACTTAAACACAATCAAAACATAACATATATATGTTATATGTTCCATTCAAAGAGGTGTGTTAACTCAACTTTAACCTCACAAACAACCAAGATCCAAAAACCCAGGTCCAAACCCAACCTTGCAACCACCTTCTTCTTCCTCCTTCCCCCTCTTTTCACTTGCTTTTGCCTTTACCACCCTTTAATTGCTCACAACCAATCCAAGTGAGGGGAGTTTGGCTTCCAAACTTCAAAATCTAAATAGGTATGATGTGTAGTAATATTTTCCCAAGGCTTCACTCTAAATTTGAGTTGATTTGGATTTGATTTGCAGTTAATTTGCTTTAGGAATTTAGAGATGATGAAAAAGATGAAGCCATCAAAGAAGCTTGTATTTTCTTTGTTAATTTGTGATTTATTCCTAAGGGTATGTGTGACGCCCCACCTCTATACTCGCGCTAGTCAAGGACACTACGGGGTAATGCCGTCGACTAGCACAAAGAATAAGGCTATTGAGGAGCGACCCTCTGTGTAATTGGTTTGTGCGAGCACCGATATGTCAAAAAAATATAACTTACATTTCATCTCTAGAGGAAATCCGACATATCTAATACAAACACAAAGCCACCACACAGTGGCTAAGAAGTCCTCGGAAACAAATATAGAAATAAACATAACATAAATCTGTCGCAGATGTTCATATCTCAAAGGCGGAAACATATATGAATATAACACATAAAAGTGTACATCATAGTAGTGGTCTAACAAGATCCACAATATCACAAAAGAATATATACAAGTGCTAGACAAAAGAATATGTATACATCAAGGAGTCTAAATCTCAAATGTATACAACAAAAACTACAAGCTAAGTAGTTAACCAAAAGTCAGATGATGGTTCCAGATAGGAAGACAAGAGGAAGCACCTGTAATATCTCAGTCTGACCCGAGTATTATTTAATAAGAAAATAATAAATGGATCAGTCTAGCTATAATTATTAGATAAAATGAGATATAAGAAGAGGTATAATAAAAAACGTATGATAACCAAAAATGTCATACCTCAACAAGTATACATTAGAAAATCAACAAAGGAAAATCATACAAATATCTCACGAATCTCATAGCATAAAAAGAATGTCATATTCTTTATTTAATTCACCAAGCCACAATAAATGACATACATATCAATGCCAACTGAAAAAGGTGGTGAAACATAAATTCCTGAAATCAATAATTAAAAATCCAGAAATCAAAAGGGGGAGGCCTATTACAAACGGGAGCGTGAAAACTCCCAACACGTGTATCATAAATGGAACGCTATTTCATGGTCGCTAACCATTGAGCCGGTGCATCGGCGTAGTACAATAATGGTACGCCCAAGGGACCAGAAACTCATATATTTCGGAACAACGACGTAGTGCAATAACGGTACGCCCGATGAACTCGAAAGCCGAAGCATCGATGTAGTACAATGACGGTACATCCGATGAACCAAAGAGCCGGGACATCGATGTAGTACAATAACAGTACATCCGATGAACCGAACACCATAAAAGAACATGGGTCGCTAGCCCACAATAGAAATGAGACGAAGCTCAATAAAACTGGGTACAGTCCCTCACGTGGACGAAGAGACATCGCACATTGCTAGTCTAAACCATAAAATGATCATCATCGATCATCAAGAAGTGTCGATTACACTAAGCTTGTAAATATAAGAGTTTAGCTTCATGTCCCATAACCACTAGCTCAACTAAAATATTTACGAACAGATTGTAGATTCCCACTCAAAATTGTCACAAGAGTTTCAATCGAACAAGTCCATAAATTAACCGACGAAGTAAACGCAAGCGTTTCATACCACTTGTTTTGCTAAGCCGTTTAATTAAATTTTCTCATACGAATGAGGTAAAGGTTTGTATATACTAGTAGATTGGAAAGCGGTTTTATAAACGAGTTTGATATTGGAAATAGAGTTTAAATCATCTTTGATAAAGCGTTCGAATATTTACTACTAGTATAGAAACCTTTGTATTTTAAAGAGACAAGCCACAAAAATGATTCTAGAAACAATCAATCATTAAAATTCACATTCGAAGACGTGAATCAAATCCAATTAAACCGATAAAGAATCCATCGAAATGGATATTCAAAAATCCCGAAAAAGGAGTCATCAAAGTCATAATAAATGATAACAACAAATAGGATCGTCACGAATCGATTCAAATTGGAAATTCAATCCCAAAAGGCAAAGTGGGCTGAAACAGCAAATTCAGTCGACTGACTCAGAGATTTCAGTCGACTGACTCAGGTCTTGGAAACTTTCCGTTTCCAGGTTCAGTCAACTGAACAGAGATTTCAGTCGACTGAATCATGCCTGGAAACTTTCGGGTTCCAGGTTCAGTCGACTGAATAAAGATTTCGGTCGACTGATACTGGCCCATGAAATTTCCTGGCTTCAGCTCAGTCGACTGAACGCTCTGAGTCAATCGACTGAACTGGGATTTCCAGTATTTTCTGCCTAAAAATGAAGAGGCAATCTCTTCGCAAATGCAACCGGACGAGCAATGGGCGCTAGGGGTTTATGCCAATCGACGACCCGGACCTATAAGCTCTTCGATGCATTACCAAACCATGATCAAATATCCATAAAAGGATTTACACACAAATTTAACTTCACAAACCAAAAATTGAAATATTCACAAAACCAATCCAAATCAAGAGCAAATGCACATGAAGAAGTGTTAGGAATTCACACCTAACAACCAAAAATAATTATAAACATAGATGTGAGATAAAAATCTCACCTTTGAACCCAAAAACAAGTAAGGAGAAGCTTGAAAACAAAGGAGGATCAACCACTCTTCAATCCCAACTCAAGAAGCTTGAATTTAAGCTTAAAAGAGAAACATTTCCTAAGTTAGGTTTAGGAATTTCTGAAATTGAAAGGAGAACGAGTTGGGGAAGAAGAAGAGAAGGCTTACCAAAGCTTCTTCTTGAATTTGGAGCTAGAACTTGATTTGCAAATTGGAAACTAGGGCTTAGGAATTCTAATTCTTTTTCTCTTCCCCCATTTTTATCTAAAGCTTGAGTTGTATTAGGAAAATGAAATGAATGAAGAGAAGAGAGGGTGAAGCTTGGGTCTAATGGGCTGAAACTAAACCAAAGCCCTAAGTGAAAAAGTATCAAAATTTCACTAACTCCAAACATATCAATGTTTATACTCAAAAAGGTCGCAAACGTCATTTTTGACTCAATGGAAGTGGTCTCGAGTCCCAATTCAACTGTTTGCAAAAAGTAGCTTTCCGGACCTCAATCCGATTAACGATTCTATATTTAAATATTCAATCGTAAAATATGCGGGTTGTTACAATATGTCCCTCCTTATATACACTCCATTTGGTGTTGCTTAAGCTTGCCTTCACCACCACCATGCCGTGGAAGACCCACCTCCCATCACTTCTCATTCATGCTAATTACACTTATACCCTTCTCATGGTAATATCTCTTATCCTAATGGAAGCTTCTAGAATGTTCCATACTTTATGAAGAGATGTGTGTTAATTAGCTGTTAATGTGTTCATTTGATTATTAGACAAGTGCACAAGAGTTTGAATAACTTATATCGACTAAAAATCTGTTTATTGATAAATCGATTTTCGGTTACATTATCGATTTTCCATTGAAGAATATATTTCTGTAAACGAATTTCAAAAACAAGTTTTTTTTATCATTATTCATTAATTAAATGATGTCTAACAAGGTTATAAAATCATATTTATAACACTTAATTATATTTCAAAACGTTTCGATATTCGAAGACGAAGTTTTCGAATTTTCGGGTCGCTACAAAAGAATGACACAAAAATAATAGAAGAAAACAATCTGATTGATGAGAAAGAGAAAAGGAAGAATAATAAGAAGGGGAAAGATGTTGAAAAATTGCTGAAATTTGAGGAGTTAGAGGAGGCAAATTTGAAAGAAGAAGGAAAATGTGTAGAGGATGGAAAAAAGGTGAAGAAAATAAAGTACGCGAACATGACGCTAATGATGAAAAGTATGAAAGTACAAAAGATGAAAATGAAGAAGACATGAATCAAATATATGAAATTCAAGAGCTTAGAGGAGATTTGAAATACAAGCAAAAATCTGATAAAATTAAAATGGGAAATGTCAAAAAATAAAATAAAATAGAAATGATCAAAGAGAGAATCAAAGTGGCAAGCGATGAATTTCATAACCATGGAAACAAAGAGAAGCAAAACTTATGTAATTTCTATTTTGAACAAACTTAATTTTCAATCGATGTTTTTCTAAATAAGTTGGATATTAGAATGCTTACTTTTGTCAAATTCTATTGAAGTAAAATAAAGATTTGTAAAATCACATCAAATATATCGACATTGGAAAAGAAGAACAACACAATAAAGAGAGGCTAAATAACATCCTTAGTCCTAGCAAAACATGAAAAATATAAAGATTGAAAATTTTATTCGGAGTTAAAAAATCAAGTTTATGGGGATGTTAGAAATCAACTTGGTATATGCAAAAGTTTAGCTTAAGGGGGGCTCTTGAAAATAATAGGCTAACTTTTGGTCTTTCATGTAATGTCTGTTCGGTGAAGAGTCATGTATGTTCGGTAAAGGGCCATATTCGTTGAAACGAAAAAAATGCATATCTAAAGAGTTGTGTCTGTTTGTAAGGGTGTGTAGTGCACTATAAGTATGTAATCATAATCTTATGTGCTTAAAATATATAATTATCAGTTTTATTGTAAAAGACTATCTAAGCGTGTGAGTTGTGTGGATTATTGAGAACAAGTTTCTTCTTTCTATTCTCCAACATATTATATATATATATGAAACGCAATAGCACGCCAAACAGTGCAGCATCTCATGTCGTCTGATTTCAACCATTGGTTCCGATTTAAATAATAGTTTATTCTTTCTTTTTTTACTGCCATTATTATTTAAATCAGAACTTATAGTAGAAATTAAGAGGCATTTATATTGCAATGTTTTGGGTGCTATTGGATACATGCAATCTCCACGAACATACAAATATCACATTAGCTGAGTCACGGTTATATGAGCTCATGGCTTACGTTATGCAAGATTACTGTTTTTGTCATGTTCACCAAAGACAAGAAAATTATAAATAATATTTCCACTTTAAATTAATCCAACGGTAAATTATCCACAAGGTTTTAATGTTTCAATCATTGCCTTGAGTACAAGTTTATCTACCATTGCCTTTTGCATTCTGCAGTACTGTACTCATATAGTTCGATATGGATGAAACCGGATATGATAGAATGAAAGAGCTTACAGAGTTCGAAAATACTAAAGCTGGTGTGAAAGGTTTAATCGATTCAGGCATCAAAAAAGTTCCAAGAATTTTCATACATGCACCTGAAACTTTACCAAATCCGAATGATTCACCAGACACGAAGCTTCAAATCCCAGTTATCGATCTCAACGGAATCGATAACAAAAGCATCCGCGAACAGGTTGTTGTTGAAGTTGATGAAGCAGCGAAATCAGGGGGATTTTTTCAAGTGCTAAATCATGGAATGCCAGCAGGTGTTCTTCATAATATGATGCAAGGAAACAAAAGGTTTCATGAACTCGATGCTGATATCAAGGCTAAATACTATTCGAGGGATTTAAATGATAAGGTTAGGTATGCATCTAATCATCGTTTGTTTACATCGCCTGCTGCTGATTGGAGGGACACAATTTTCGTTATCTTTGATGGATCACTCAAACCTGAACAATTACCATCGGTTTTCAGGTTTAATAAATCATTTTAAATTTATTGCCTGCAGTCAAAGATTTATAAGAGTCTATCGAAGTTAGGCGCAAGCTTGTTTTTCTCTACTTTAAAGTTCTATTTTTGTTGCAGGGAGGAGATGATGGAGTACAAAAGGCATGTTGATAGTGTTGCAGAGACAATATGTGAACTACTATCAGAAGCTCTGGGACTCAACTCGAACTACCTAAAAATCATAAATTCCATTGCAAAAAGAAGTTTGGCATGCCATTATTACCCTCCATGTCCTGAACCAGAACTTACTCTGGGAGCAACAAAACACGCTGATTTTGCACTGTTAACTGTACTTGCACAAGATGAAATCGGGGGACTTCAAGTATTTCATCAAAATCAGTGGATTTCAGTAACCCCAGTTCATGGAGCTTTGTTATGCAATATTGGAGATCTTCTTCAGGTATTTTTCTCTATACCTGCCTTCTTATTGGATCTTGTTGCTGCTTCAAACACTTGATACAACTAGGAATTCATGCTGCCTTTTATTTGTCTTTATACGTATAAATCTAATTCAGAATAGAACACATCATAATTTATTTACTAAACTTGCCATAGTAAGCACATATGAATGAATTTATTGTTGAGTTTAAGTTGTAGAAAATTAAATAACCTAAATTGAATCTGGCTTGTGAATGTGTAGCTTATAAGCAATGATAGATTCAAAAGTGTGAAGCACAGGGTATTGGTCAGCCAGGAAGGACCAAGATTATCAGTAGCAACTTTTTACACTCCGAGGATAAACGAGGAAAGGCGATATGGACCGATTAAAGAAGTACTATCTGATGAAAATCCTCCAATATACAGAGATACACTAGCTTTTGATTACGTGAAATATTTCGAAACACAAGGATTTGGTCGTGATTCTGCACTAGACCACTTTAAATTATAACCTTGATCAAAATAATTAGTTTTTTTATTTCCTCTGAGAATGAAATTTAGAAAATATTTTGCTCCGGATTTACATAAATAACTGGGCGAAATTAATTTTCATGAATTTTATTTTGTTCCATTAATACAATGTAAAAATGAAAGTGGATGTGCTGTAATAGTTTATGCTTCAAGCATGAAAATAATCTGAGATAAAAATGCATAATGTTAATACTGAAAAGATATTACGTTTGATTGCATATGCAATGACATATTGTAAAAGAGAAGAAAAAATTACACAATTTTGCATAATACTGTACAAGTTAGTTACAAGATATGAGTCTATGACAATGGTAAAATGATTGAAACTTATAACTATAAAAAAGAAGAAGAAAAGAACGCACCACTATTCCTTCATTTCAAATCAATAGACTTGCTAGTTCATAATCTTTTTTTTTTCTTAACTAGTATTGGGCCGTGCTTCGCACACGGGGCTGATTTTGGTACATTTGTGTTAGTTGTTATTTTGTTTGAGCCATTAGTTCTGTCAATTTTGTTTGAGCTAAATATAACTCTCATGGATGAGAATATGAGATAGTCGGCTAGAATAGTAACTATTTTTACATAGTTAATTTGGATATATACATGAAAACAAAGCTGAGTTCTCTATCAACTGAAGATAAAATTATGTGATATACATTAATGGTTCTTTTATAACTCCTAGAACTTGATCTTGACTCTCTTAAAATTTTGATCAACTCTCCCGCAAATTAGCATATAGAGTTTCTTATATTTTAAATGATCGAACAAAGCGACTAATAGTATTTTGAAATTTAAACGCTTCTCATCTTATTTCCCTTTTCTGTTCAACCCTATCACAGTATCACATGTCTTCTCCTTCTAATACTATTTCTCTATAATAAGAAATAATAACAAATCAAATGATTGTGGTAGTAGACCCAAGGTTTAATTGAATCAGACATTGTATCCAATGTTGTCTACATGGTATACAAAACTAATAATTAATGTCATCTTTCTTATAAAGAGATGCATGAATTTGTTTGAAACTAAGATTCACACGTTAAATAATTTTTACATAGTTTATGATCCAAATTGTGCATTGACTGCCACTTTCACATTATAAAAATAGAAAAAACGTATATTTTAATGCTTAAAAAAAGAATAACCTTTTATCTTTATGTGTCTACCATCATTAGCTTCTATTTCAATGCTTAAAAAAAGAATAACCTTTTATCTTTATGTGTCTACCATCATTAGCTTCTATCGAATTTAATCTCGGTATAGAATGATCATCATTTTGCTTTTTGTGTACTAACCAAGAGACTCGTTTACCTAGTGGAAAAAAAGAATTAGTTAATAGTACATCAAATTAGAGCTATAGTTGTTTACAGGCCCAACCCAAAGAAATTGCTGCCCTAGCCCAAAACCAAATTTTGTATACTGTTCTAAGTAATATTCAAGCAAGAAAATTATTAATAAGATGCGGAATTGAACACAGGACCTCAAACGTGCAATGCGTATGACATACACTTAACCATACTCTTCTACAAGGAAGATATTGTTCAACATTTTATATATATTGTATTTGTATTATAAATACTTCAAATTTTTGCCCTGACCAGGAGTTGCCCCAGCCCATGGGCTTGGTGGGCTTCCCCGGGTCGGCTTCCCCGGGTCTGCTCTGGTTGTTTATCACTGTTTATTTAATAATCATTGACATTTGACATTTTTTTGCAGTAGTTAATATAAAAGCTCAATATTTTGAATGATAAAGTATTATATACATGTATTATGCAAGGCTGGTTGACAAATTTTGTACGTATGCATTTGTATGTATGTATGTACATATGTGTATATTATTATACACATATAAATGTTCCCGTCACTCAAGTATTTTTTTGATTTACAGAAGCAACAAATTTTATATTAGGAAAGT
The DNA here is from genome assembly GCA_030737815.1 of Allium fistulosum. Taxonomy (NCBI): domain Eukaryota; kingdom Viridiplantae; phylum Streptophyta; class Magnoliopsida; order Asparagales; family Amaryllidaceae; genus Allium; species Allium fistulosum. The sequence goes on from CM060907.1 coordinate 563,781,378, forward strand.
TTGTGTCATGGCAACAACCGGATATATGTATAACAAATATAACAAATAACCTTAAAGAACTCAACTAAAATATTAGTGAATAATATAAATTTAATTTATAATTAATTATGTTTTATTTTACTAAGAAATTATTTTCAAATAACTTAAAAGGCTAACACAATTAAAATAAAGAATTAAGAAATCAATAGAACCAAATTTCAGAGAAGGGAGAAATTAAGGAGTAACTTTTATTCTCAAATCAAATATAAAGAAAAATTGTTATTATTCACTGTCCGATTGTTTATATATTAAAAAAAAGGTATAAAAACCTGATTCAAGCATTTAAATTCTGAAGATACAAAGATTTATACTAAATAAACAAAGTAACCATATGATTTTATTCTAAATGTATTTAATTTAGCAAGTAAAAGGTAAAGTTATACTAAAAGCAGCTATTTTTTTGTGTTTCAAGAAAACTCAACGCTCAGACGGCGTCTCGGACAATGAGCACAATAAAGCGCTATCATAAAAAGGCAGGACGTTAAAATTGCGAAAAAAACGTCTAATTGACGTTCAGCAGTTCTCGGCGGCGCCCCCGACAACATAGGTAAACGGTAACCAAACATGAGCCATATGACATTCAACACCAGTTATAGGTGACAATGCGTGGCTGTGGTTAACATAACAGTTCAATAGATAGCCCAACTATACCAACTTTGGTGTATGATAAATTTAACATTTACAGAAAAAATGATAAAAATTAAACTTAAACGTTGATGGAAATAGGCAAACATACATACCTCATTGACCTTTCAGTTACTTTCAGGCTGGTTAACGTTATCCCTTCAACTGCTTGGCCAAGAATACTTATACTATGTTTTCAATAGGACATAAGGTGTTATACGTCTAGTATACCAAAACAGAGAATAATTAAATATAAACTCGTCGCACAAGTTTATAACTCAGATTTCCACTACACTGGAATTCTGTATTAATTATAATAACAGTATGAATGTTGTAAATAAATTACAACAACAGCGTTATACTATTTTGTATTTAAACCAATATAGCTATCACAATTTGAAGATGTGGGATTTTATATTTCATTCAACTTTAAGGAATTCCAACATAAGGTCGATTAAAAAATGAGATGGTACACTTGCAACCAAAAAATATTGGCTGTAAATAATGTCTGATTAACTGAAGTTGTGTAATGATAATGCAAAACCCAAAAAAATTAACGTTACTCATTGGTAAATGCCAGGAAAAAAAATTCATAGAGTACACAAAAACAGTGTTAAGAGAACAACATCGTAGAGTATTGGAACACATTCATTGATTACTGTTTCTTACTACATAAACACAGAAACACAATTGACGGTAGGGCTGTTATGGTAACGGTAAATTTACCATTACCATACCATTACCAGCCAATCGGTTACCATTTTCGAGTGAAATCGGTATACCAGTTTAATCGGTATGGTAACGGTAAATTTACCATTTTCTACGGTAAATCATCGGTAACATTTCCTCAATACCAGCGGTAACGGTAATTTTACCAGTCAATTTATAATGCATGTATATTCATGTAACATGCATTATTATAGGCATTTAAAACCAAACAAATGATTAAATTTAGTTTATTAACTAGGTGAAATAATGTTTAATACACTTCACTTCTTTCTCATTTATGTCTTTTATTAAGTAACACTATAAATTGTATAGGGAAGCACCGTTATGGTGTGAATGCGTGTTATGTTACTAACTTTTTTTAGACAAATGGTAATTTACCATTACCAGTGTAACGGTTACCAGATTATCGGTATACCAGTCTTCGGTATACCAGCCTATCGGTAACGGTAAGCAATTTTCGCTTACCAGTAAAAATGGTACAGTAACAGTATTTGTGAAATGGTAACGGTAACCATTACCATAACAGCCCTAATTGACGGTACCATAGCTTAATTTTAGGTAAATGAATTTATAAGAGCACAACTACCAATTAAGGCGACAAATATGGCTGGTAGTTTCTGTTCAGCAAATTTATAAATTCACATGCATTATCAACACAGAATTTGATATTGCACTGTTTGCTTCTATATAATTAGCTGCAGACAGATGAATTATGCATCTTACTGGTACAAACGTAATTAATTTTGTTTAGTATATGAAATACATCATAGATATTTGTAAATGAAAAAGAAAACTTAAAAAAAAAAATAGTCTTTTTGTCTCTCTTTTATTTGTCTGATTGTGATAATGATTGCAGTATGGGTCCCAAATGTCTGCAGATGTTTACTGTATTAAGTCAAAGAAACTAATCGAACCAGTAAAAATATAACAGTGGCAATTATAGACTATATATAAACAGGAATGCTGAGATCAGATGGTGTGGGAGCAGAATCTCCTATGGATATCTAAGGCCCGTTTTGCTTGCTGTTTTTAGTTTTGTGTTTTCGTCTAAACAAAAATGCGCATTTCTTATATATTGTTGGAAAACATGCAATTTTGATAAATGAAATTAACATAGAAAATAAAAAACAAGTTTATTTGATTTTTCGTGTTTTGAGGCATAACAAAAGAACGGAAAACAATTCATAAAACGCAAAACGCAAAACTAAAAACGAAACCAAACAAGTCCTAAGCTTCTGTTACCATTTTAAACTAATATTTTTTCAGATTTACATCTTCATTCTTACGCTCTAAAGTCGCAACATGGGTACGATAAACACTGTTCATAGTAACACCGAGTATAAGTTTTGAATCTCGGCATTTGATCAGTGACCATATATATAAAGGTCACAACATATGTAAAGCATCGTACCTTTCATCTTCCAGGTCTGAATGATCATTATAACCATTTCTCTTAAAGAAGACTTGTCCACTCGACTGGATGTAAGTTTCTCTGTTAGATACATCTCAGCCATAGGCCCATATCCATGTTATCATCCAACAAATGCTCTGTTCGAATTTGTTTTTAAAAAGAAAAGGAAAGTGAATTATTAAAAATATCAAAAAGAGTATAGAAGTGCCCCTCTCAATGAATAGTCCAATATTATAGAAGCTATAAAGATATTCTATTTAAATATAGGATTTCAAAGAGAAAGAATAAGCCCTTGGACCCTCAATGTTTTCTTTTGTGTTCAGGGTAGAGCCCATGCTGATCATCACACGCATGTGTCGATCGAATCAGACTGGACAGGGCTTAGAGCTTGTCTTCTTTTGCCTAAAACATCTTCAGATCGGAGCAATTTCGAAAAAACCATTCAGATTTGAGGGACTTCATTTCAAAAGACGGAAACGAAAATTGCAATTTTTCTTGACGATCAAGAAGGTGATGAATGTTTTGACGACAGAATAAGCAACGCTGCCGAAACAAGCAATGGACGAGCAGAAAAAGACTTTGCAGGATTGGATGGACCACGATTACCTCTGCAAGAATTATGTTCTTAACTTAATGGCTTAAGCGACGATCTGTATAACTACTACAAGTCAGCAAAGGAGATTTGAGATGCACTGCAAAAGAAATACAATACCGAGGAAGCTGGAGCGAAAATGTATGCCGTCAGCCGCTGTTTGAAGTTTCAGATGACGAACGACAAATTGATGGAAGCACAATCGCACAAGCTTCAGAAAATTGCGCATGAGATCATCTCTGAAGGTATGATTTTAGATGAACAATTTCAGGTTGTAGTGTTAATTGATAAATTACCTTCTAGTTGGAAAGATTTTAAAAATGTTCTCAAGTATAAGACTAAGAAGTTATCCTTAGAAAGTTTGATTACTTGCATTCGCATTGAGGAGGAGGCCAGAAAACAGGATCAAAATGAAGAGGTACTCTATCTAGGGATGGTAAACACTACTTTATTACATTTATTGATGATTGTTCTGATTTCACTTATAGTTATCTCATGAAAAATAAAAGTGATCACTCGTATGTTTAAGTTATTTTTCACTGAAATTGAAAACCGATTTAATAAGAAAATTTAGACATTTCACAGTGATAGAGGAACATAATATGAATCTAGCATATTCATTGAATTTTATAATATGCATGGCATAGTTAATGAGAGAGTTGCATCCTATTCGTTTGAAATGAACAGTAAAGCTGAAAGAAAAAATATGACTCTTACTGTTTGCTACCAAATTGGTCACAAACACCTGAAAATATGTTTAGGTAGTGAAATAAAAGAAGAAATTAAATGATAATAGAGGAATAACACTTAATATCAAGAAAAATACAGCAAAACACAGAAACAACGAGATTTATAGTGGTTCGACACTGATTGCCTACGTCCACTCTAAAGAACTTTCTTTATTATTTTATCACTCAATTAATTACAGTTACAATCAATAAGAAATAGCTTGAAAAAAAGTTAGAATAAAAGGAAACTAATTACAAAAAATGGCAGAGTTTCCATTGTTAGCCAAAGAGAGTCCTCAAATGTGGCCCCTTGCCCCTGTATTTATAGATGAAGGCAGCCTTTGGCTTGATTGACATCTCAGAGCCTGGACCACCTGGCCACTTGGGCCCACCATAAGGAAGGCTTAGCCCAACATACTGTGCCAATCATACCGACCCGAGTCGTATCACCATGTCATGCCGACCGCTTTCGATGTGCCGATCCACCTCATCTCACACTTTGCTGATCCATTCATGTACGCTGACCCGATCCACTCTATGTACTATATCGACCCGGTTCAATGCCATTTACTATGCTGACCTGATCAATGTCATTTACTCTGCCGACCTGATTATTCTAAATGCTATGCCGACCCGATACCATGTCGACCTAATATCGTGCCGACCCAATATCATGCCGATCCCTTTTCATAGCCACTGTCATGCCGATCCCTCCAACATGCCGACCCATTCATACACTCTTCAACTTGTCAAACATCTACGCCGACCCCCACTCCACCAAGTTAACCTTCATAATTCTGACGTCATGTATCATCTATTCGTTGACCTTATTCACCATGTGCTGGATATAACTGTTCAGAAATCACACTATGGTCACATAGATGTCGTCTCATGGCCGTCTTTCCCATCAATAGTCAATTCTAATATCTGTAATCACCTTTGTGTAGCTGGGCCAAGGTAACGGGTAACACTAGCCCCCTAAAGTACGTCTTATGAATAACATGACCTGCTTTGAATTAGACAAAAATCTAGGTTCCCGGGGGTAGGCCCATTCAAGTGATTGGTTGATCGTTGTTCTTTATTAATCTTCGATGAAGTCTCATCCCATTTGAATACACAAATTTGGTCATATGAATTCTTCAGGTTTTCTCCCAGCCTTACCTCTTAAAGGTTGAATTCACAAATTCCTTCATATCTCACGAACACCCATTATTCAGCACATCTTCCCTTCTCATTCATTGTTTACTATATATATATAATTTATTATTATCTTTTTATTATATTTTGAGGGATCGACATCTTTGTATGCCGATCCTTAGTTATCATGCTTGAATAGGGGTCGGTATAGATCGAGGCCGACCCTCTTTTCAACCTATGACCGAGTCACTTGGAGTGACCGGTTCATATTCCTCTTCCATTGCCCATATAAAAGTTCACTCCTTCTCTTTTTTCTCTTTTACTCTATCTTCCCAATGCCTGCAAGTTTGTCCACTTCTCTTTTCCTAACCAATCGCTCCAGATTAAAGCTAGAAACCCCTCTTCCTTAATTCAAATTCAATTGCAAGATCATACTTTCAATCTCCGTTAACATCAATCCACTCCTAATCCAAGCTGCGGCCTTGCCATTCAAATCAATTAGGTATAGTTTCTTCCTTTCTTGTGTGGTTGGGTCATGAGCCTTCAAGTTTAGATATGCTTAAGTGTTGGTTAGGTGTGTTATTCAGTGGAGTTGATCAAGCTATGTAGTAGAGGAAGAGAAGCCGAAGGAGTAGGAGAAGGAGGAAGAAAGTATAGGAGAGAAAAAAGATGATGGAGAAGGAGGGTTCGGCAGTAGGCGATGGATCAGCGAGGGATAATTGGTGGGAGGTCCGATGTTAGAAATGGGAAGGGGTCGGTATAGATGAGGATGTTTAGAGGGATTGGTATAAAGGGTCAAGTATAGGGATCAGTATAGATTTTGAAAAGGAGGGAGAGTTCGACGTAGGGATCGGCAATAAAGGTCGAAACATAGGTTCGGTATCTAAGTCAATTAGAGGGATCGGTATTGTCAAGTATGTCTAAACATGGTGGTCGGCTAAAAGGATAAGGCATAGGGTTCGGTACATGTTGTTTAGACAAGGGGTCGGTGTGTATAGGTCAAGTAAGGGATCGGTATCTTGCATTAGGTGTAGGGATCGGTATAGAGGTTGGAGAGGAAGGGATCGGTTATAGGTTTAGGACATAGGGTCGGCATAAATTGTTGGGGTTGGTGTTGACTAATTAAAACCATCTTAGCTTGTGTTATTAAAACATATGACTACATACTGCCTTGCCCAAGCGTAAAGTGACTGATAACAATTCGACTAGCATATATGGACCAATGGACTTAAACTTGAACGAACAAATTTCCAATCTACTCAATGCGAGTTAAATATAAAACTTGCTCAATATATTCGAACAACTGACTTCATAATTCAGAATGTCAACATTCGATCATACAGCTTTTGTCGCCAATCACCTTTTACGTTGTTTAAGACGGTCAGCGATGATGGTCTCTCTGGACGATACCTCTAAGCTTCGACCTTTTACTTTCACTTTTCTAATTTTTAACTGTTGATATTCATTTCACATTGCATTGCACTAGTTCACACACAGCACGAGGGGATAGGTTATTATTTCTAACATTAATTGTCTACTGAGTATAGTTGACACAGATCCTGAATTATACGAAGCATTCAACCACGATGTCTTCTAGATCAGATATGAAATCAAGCCCCACTACCTTGTCTGACAAGCCTGTACCAAGTCAGCAAAGATAAGAAGTAGAGACATCTGATCCATAAGCAAATCTTTTTTCCGATATCCTGATTCTTTTTACAGAAATTATAGGTCCAGCTCCCGATGCTACGTAGGATGCCATTGTCTTGAATAATCCGGCTGACTCACAGGCTCGCAAAGTCGGCGAAGCTGCTCTTCGTCGATTGTGTTCTATCTACGGATTCTTTTTGAACGTGTTATGGTTCCGTCAACGTAAGATAAGCTTCACTTGCCCCCAGCTGGATATATCGCATGCAATAAGTTCATGTACTGGGCCGGATGTGTGCCACCGTTCAATTCTTTTATCCATGAAATGCTGAGGTACATGGAAATCGCTCCCACCTAGCTACACCCCAACAGCTACGCTTTTATCCATGGTACTTTCTTTCTCTTTATGAATGTCCTATTTCGTCCGCCAACTCTCGAAGGCATCCAGTATATTTACAACTTCAAAAGACGAGCCGATAGTCCTACGTACGTCTTCCTCGAGCACATGCCCAAATGTCAAGTCTTAATGGGCGCATGGAATAAAATCTCCTTGTTCAAACAAGAATGGCTCTATGTACGGTGTCCACCCGGCTTTGCAAGAAGGTGGCTAGAACGACGTAAGTACTAACTTTGCCCTTAACCTGAAGGTTCAAATTACGGTTTCTTTCTCAGTCGTACTAGGCATTAGATATTCCAGGGCCGTCGCAGCCATCCGCGCTACTCCGGTGGAGGACCAAGACATCAAACTCCTCATCACTGATGAGTTGCTTTCTTTATTCGGACCGTTAGAGGACGGCCGTAGGATTGGCCACCCAGGAAGCAGAGTGATTTCGAAGGTTGTTGGCGGGAGAGGGGAAGAAACAAACGATCTCATGGTGCCCCATGTTGAGGAAATCCAAGAAGGCATTGAAGAGGGAGCAATAAAGGAAACAGAGGACGTAGGGCCAAGAAATGAAGACGCAGACCTCGAAAAAACATTGGCAGTTGAAGCGCCACATCATAGCCAATCGCAACCACCCCCGAGATGGGGAAAAAGTTTGGCATACAACATTTGAAAGAAGATGACCGGAGCAACCCCTAAATTTGTAATAACTCCAGTCAAAAAAGGATCGTCTTCTCAACAGATAGAGGGCGTGTTGAAGGGAATTTCTGACATTTTGATCCCGGATGATCTATTAAACTACAACTTCACCAACCTCAACGTCGAAGGTCTTAATTCACCCGCGAGAAGTGGCGAAGGTGTGCAACCCTCCAACAAAGGGGAAAGAACTCCGATGAGTAAAGAAAACATTACCAGTCAGTCGGGGGGAACAGCTAGGACACACACAAGCACTTGCACTTCACCATCCACTTGTAATTAACTCTTGACATAACAACTCCTACTATGCTCCCATTTGGTTCTTTTACAGGTGCAATGTCTTATTCGCATGCTTTCGATCGTCTCCGTGGCTCTTCCACTTTTCAAGTCGGGATTCCGAATTTGGAAGACACCAAGACAGAGATGAAGGATGGGAAAGACACTATCATTCTCCAGAATCTTCTTCATCATCTAAAAGGAAGTCTCAAGCACATGCCTCACTTCAAAACAACCCATCTAACCCTCTTGCTCACAGCGGAGATAAGTCAGCGCATTGGGGTTCTCAATCTGCCACTCCCCATGACCAACAATCTGGATCATCAAGTACTAGAAAATCTCGTGAGAACCATAAACAACTTCCGATTATGTCTGAACAGATTCTCCAATTCCCGCCCATGATCCGACCTTTGCAGAGAAACTAGCTGAACTTAAGGCTACCTTCCCAAAAATTTGCTTCGACGGGCTCAAATTCCTCCCATCCATACACATCATCCCTAGAATCGCTAAAGAGAGTTCATTGGCATGTATGAATGATGTGTACATTCAGCATGAAGCATTCGTCCATTTAGCCAAAAAAGTCTCAGAAGTTTCTATAGAGAACTAGCACGAGATTGATCGCCTTAAGCTAGAGGCCATTCATGACAAGGATATTATCAAATACCAAGATGCTGAATTGCTTGATGTTAAGGCTCAACTTGCCGTGGAGAAGAAAAATGCGGAGGAAACAGCTGAGGCAGTGAGTCCATTAAAGACTTCACATAAGGAGAAACTGGACGCCGCACTCCACCGCAGTGGCACCCTAGCTCTAGAGAAAGACTCCTTATAGAAGGAGAAAGATGTCCTAGCTCACCGTGATTCTTTGTCGATAGAAGGCATCCACGTTCCTAGGAAAGGGCTTTCTGTTCAATCGGTTTAAGGAGCTAGAAAAATTACTGTTCAAGGAGAGGGAGGAGAAAGTCCAGGCACAAGAAGAGTCCAAAAATATTGTGAGGAGATTGTTGAAACAAGAAATTTGAAATTGAAACTTAACGAGCAACTCTCCCAGATCGAAGCCTTGAAAGAAGCAGCTTGTGAAGAGGGCAAAAAAGAGATGCTTGTGGAAGCCAACTCCCGAGTCGAGGCAGCGACTGAATCCGGTAGGGAGGAAATCAAGACCTTATTCGATCCACTCATCGCCGAATATAATGCAAAGGTCCTCCTTCAATGCGACTTAACTTTCCTGGGTGAAGGCTATCTTGAATCGCTTGCTGAGGCTTGGGACATCATTACCAAGATCAAGAAATAAGAGTTAGGGTTGGTGCAGCTTGACGAAGTGGCACGTGTGCAAGAAGTGCTCCGAGGAAACGAGCCATCCGATTTGGCTGCTGCAAAACTTCAATTCGGAAGAGCCCCTATGCTGCCTAAGGAAAAAGAAGATATCATTAGGTCTTCTAGCACCGAGCCCCAAGGTCCTCCTCCCGTTCAACCGGTTGTGACTTCATCTTCTCAACCCATCGAGCAACACGTCGGTTACGACCCGGACGGGCCCAGACTTGGCATACACAAGTTATCTCCTATCATCGAAGGGATTACTCCAATGACTATCGAGAGTCCACCGGATGATGGTACCACATTGAGCCCTTTTTAATCTAAAAAGTTGTTCTCGATAAATAACAGCCATAGTCTAACACTTTCTTTTTATGAAACTTTGTAGGTCATCTCGATCCCGAGTCAACTCCTAGGAGTGATATCACCACGAAGCAGGAAAGAAAAGTAGCCAAGGCTCTGGCTGCCGTAGATATTCCTGGGCCTGATGCCCTGGTGATTGATGCACTTGATGAGGACAAGCCTGAAGACCCATCGCTTACCAAGGATCATGATGACGTTGTAGTTACAGGTGCTTCTGAGCACACTGCTAAGTTCAGCTTGAATGACCAAGTGGAAGAGGAGGAGAAATCAAAGATCAAAGTCAAGGGTGAACTCGATGTGGTGGTGGCTAAAGATCCTCTCCATAGGCCTTTACAATTCATCCCTCCAAGCGGGTCGATCCCGAATGTGGTTCCTCCTCCTTCTTCAAGTACTTCCACTCAAGGCAGTAAAGGGTCTCGAAAAAGACTCTCGACCGATTTGACCCCCGAAAAGTCGAAGAAGGAGAGGAAGTCAAAGATATACTCAAGGTCTTGTGTTATTGTACTTAGTCCAAATAAATTAGATATGCATTTGCAAAAAAATGAGCAAACACTCCCAAGTCATAGTAGTAGACCTGCAAATACTGTTTCCAGTATAAAGCTATTATTTGATGAATTTTAGTTGCGGATGATTGAGATAGGAAATCAAGGTGCAATAAAGAATAAGTAAAGGACTTAAATGTAAAAAGACACAGATTTTATAGTGGTTCGGCCTGAATGTGCCCACATCCACTATTTCTCTTTTATTATCTCTTTCATATCTGATTACAAGTACAAGCTTTATATATGAGTAAACTTATTGTTGGAACTCAGGGTTTTCCCTCTTAAAGTTGTATGTCATTGTTGGTGAAAACTTAACTCTTTTCCATCCATCCCTTTTTATGATGTCATATGCCTAGTATTTATAGAGTGAGGTCATGAGGAGAGGCAGCCGATATATGGCTTCTAGGTTTTGGTTCAACCTTTCTTCCCTTAAAATATGGTTCTGCTGTTGTTCCACTTCTCTAGGATGCTAGTTGAATGCTATTCTGGCAGCTCGCTTCAGTCGCCCATCCTGACCCTTCAATCTCTAATACCGGACCAGGTAAGTTCATCCCTGGGAGTACAAAACAAAGGATGGATCCAGCCCCCGCGGGGCCGGACCAAATATGTCTACTTGGTCCAGCCCCGGAAGGGCTGGACCAAGTGGGTCTGGTGGATCCAGCCCCGTAAGGGTTGGACCACGTGGGTACGGCCCCCGACCGGTTGGGTTCGAGCAAGGCGGGTCCAGCGTGGTCCAACACCAGGCGGGTCCGCCAGGGCCGGACCAAGCTGGTCCCGCATCAAGGGGCCGGATCAAGTGGTCCCGCACCAAGGGGCCGGACCAGTTGGTCCACCACAATGCCATACCTAGTCCGGTCTGGGGTTGGACCAGGATGGTCCAGCACTAGGGTGCCGGACCTGATTTGGTCCGGCTCCTGGGGCCGGACCAGGTCTGGTCTGGCACGGGTGCGGACCAAATCTGGTCCGACGCAACGCCAAACCAGGTGGGTCCGGCACCAGAGTGCCTGACCACAAGGTCCGGACCTGTGCGGGTCCGGCACTCCTAGGCCGGACTGGGGAGTCCGGCCCTTTTGGGCCGGATCGGGCTTTCTGGCCCTGCAGGCCGGACCTGTATGGGTTCGGCCCTGCTGGGCCGGCCCTGCTGCGCCAGATTCTATAGGTTCCGGCCCTGCACTTCCGTCCCTGCGAGCCGGACCTGTGTGGGTCCGGCTCTTCTGGACCGGACTTAGCTGGTCCGACCCTACTAGGCCGGACTCACCTGGGCCGGACCCATGTGGGTCCGGCCTGGGCTGTCGTGTCCTGTGGGGCAAGACATGTGCAGGTCCGGCCCTGCTGGGCCAAACCTGTAAGGATCCAGCCTTATCAGGCTGTACCTGTGCGGGCCTGCTTTTGCAGGATTTGTCATTTGCTGATCTAGTCGGGGCCGGATTTTGGCAGAGGGTGGCCTTGGAGGCTATATTGTCGGACCGTGTTGGACAAATCTTTGATTAATCATATCTTTCAAACCGTTATTCAGATTGAGATGCGGTTCGGACCTGTACTCACATCTTGACCTTGTGAACATTTCTAAGCAGCTCTGAGTCTATTCCAGGACACTGACAATTTTTCCTCTGACTTTCATATTCACTATACGGTGGTTAAGAATTCCCATAACATTTGCCTTCCAAAGTATACTTTCGCGAGTGCAAAGTATGCTTTGTTTGATCTAGGGTTACCTCGCCAGTATTGTAGGTGTCATCCTAATGTTTGATTATCCACATCTCATCTTCGTCCCCAAGATGAGTTTCATTTCGTTAGCTGGATGTGATGCTTCATTTATCTTGAGGAGGACTTGCTGGTTACTTGACGTAGTTTTTAATTATCCTTCGCTTGGTAGGGCGGTATTTTTCCTTAGTCTTCTTGTTTCCAGCTTCAAGGCCTTAAGTAGTACATAGACCAGGTGATATTCTTTTCGTGGTATTTGACTTGGGGACTTGTGATGTGGAATTTTTGGTTCCGACAATCGTATGGCCAGGTTGAGCGAGCAAGGTCTTACTATTTGATTGCTAAGTTTGTATATTTCATCGTTAATTCTTTCTCCGCTTTGGGACATGCTCAGACAAGGTGAATCATTGTTGAATGTGATGGAGTAACAACTTTTCATTGGAAGTTATTTGTATGTAAAATATTTTACATAGCATCATTGAGTGGATGTTGGCCAGGTCTGACCAAGCTAGGCTAATAGGCTTATGTTCCATCTAGTCTGGTAAAGTGATGATATTTGGAGCAATTCCTTGCTCCTCTGTTAGCTATTCCAGGACTTTCCCTCGGGCACATTTGTATAAGTTTATCTTAGCCAAATTCCTTGGTAGTTTGCCTGTTGATGCCTCGTATATCTGTTTGGAATCGACTACTGGCAAGCGTTTAATGGGGCAAGTGTTGGGTCTGAGTGAGTGGTCCTGGCTCATTTGAGCAGAGCTCAAGGAGATTTGTCAGCATTGTGAATTAAGTGTCCTATTTTATGTCTAGTTTATGCCGATTTTTACAGTCAGATGCCTCCGGCACGAGGTGTTTATTGGTGATTTCGGCTTGCCATCCCTAAATTGATTAGGTGGAATCAATCTTTCAATTCAAACGTCCCATCGGCTTTGGCAGTAGAGCATTGTCCTATTCCGTTGACTTAACCTACAAATTTAGGATTTTTTCGGGCCTAATGTGGTCAACGACTTTCATCATTTCTTTTGAATTAGTTACAAACTATTAACAGATTTCATTTAGAATTTTACCAAAGATATGTGTTAGAGTCACCCCGCGTATTTTTTTGGGATTGATTTATGAAGTAAAAGTATCAAGCTATTTGTGCTAAAATAGACTTTGATATGAAATCAATTACATTCGGAAGGTTAGAGATCGAATCACTTCTGTTTATAGGGGTCCTTATCATTCGAAGTGATTCCCTATTACTAAGGTTTAGAGATTAATTTGGGGGATGTAGCAGTCCACAAATACTCATCAGATCCTCCAGAGCACCCTCTAGCAACGTTGTCAAAAGTCGGCCGAGAGTGCTCATTATTTGTCTGGGTTTGCCTCCAGTAGTGCACTTGGTTGCTTCTCACAACATGCTGCCTTGTATCATGACTAGGTTTTAAACTTGCGAACTTAAGGTCATGATTCCAATGTGCTATTACCGAGCTGAGAGGTAGTTTATGTGTATAATCAAGGGGTGAGGTAGAGCTATGCCCCAAAGTATTTTTTTTATCGAATTTAGCTTACCTCACAAAAAAAATAGTCATACCTTTGCACTGAGTTTTTCTCAGGTTCCATAAGCGTGCTCAGCTTTGGGAGAATCCTTACAATTTCTGGGACGAAGTTGGTTGGAAGGGATATTTTAATTCTTGTAGCAATGTTGGATTGATGTTCTGCTATCTCTGACGGAGTTGGGCCGATGCTCCATTTCCTCTGGTGGAGCAAAAGCAAAAGAATATCCTGTTGTGGTTGGTAGAGTGGAATTCATATTTCTACTATTTGTATGTAATGCTTCAAGACTAAAAGAAATTGTTAGAAGCTTCTAGTTTAAGTTCAACGAACTGTATTCTCCGTCAAGAGGGTCCTTCTAAACTTAAGATTCATGGCACGTAAGTTACTTACCTTGATGGTGGATTTTGGTAACATATGGTTTATCAGCCCAACCTTGTGTTCCAAGGGATTGTAACTTTGACGACTGTCGTACTTAAGATTTAGAGCTGGGATTCACACACAGTAACTACCCAGGACATTATAGCCTGTATCGTTAGTATTATTCGATTTACTGTGGCCCGGCTAGCGTGGGTGCCGATCATCAACTACGAACTATCCCTAGCTGCAGCCATGCCTTAATCGTGGGATTTATTAGCGGTTCGTAGTTGCCGGTGAGCCAAACGCCAATGATAAACTACCTAAGCTATAATCGTGCCTAATCCATGGTTTATAGTCGGTTTAACATTACTGGCTGGGGGGTCGATCGTCAGCAGTGAACTAACCAGGCTACTTTCGTGCCCTTAGTCATGGTTAACTTGCTTTCTCTACCGTCGACGAAAGCTTGCGATTGATCGCAATAGGGATAATATCAGATGAAAAAAACATCAATGTTTTCAGTGGTTTGGCCAGAATATGCCTACATCCACTGTCTTTCTTTTATGGCTTTAGGTGATACATGCTTTTTACAAGCTGAGACATGTAATGGCGGAGATGCTGGAGATTCCTTCCTTTCCCAAACACATTTTCCGTCAAATGTCGACAGAATGTAAGCTCTGTTGTGGAGATCCTTATGAATAACAAATGGTCCTTCCCAAACTGGATCTAGTGTTCCTGGATGGGGAAAGACTTACTTGAGAATAATGTCTCCTTTTTGTAACTCTTGGGGCCTCACCTTAGATTTATATTGTTTTGCCAGTTTCTATCCGTGTGCGGCGGTCTTAAGGGCGGCATTACTGCTTCTCTCCTCAACCTGTTTGGCCCAATATGCTTAAAGCAAATAGAATATGTCCTGTTGCTGTTTTGTAGGAGGCTTGGTAGGCCACAGTGCCACGGGTAGTTTGTCAATCCATGCTCATTTGGATTTATCTAGTTTTTCCTTAATTAGTGTTTGCAAGATCTTGTTAACAGCTTCAACCTACCCATTGACTTGGGGGCAAATCCTATTATGAGTCAGTCCATGCTAGGGTTCAAATGCATTTATTCTTTGAGTTACTCAAGCTATATTTATGCCCAGATGCCCAACAGGTATGTCATTTCCCGGGAAAGGGGCGGTCGTCAGCAGTGAACTACCAGGCTATTGCCCTTAGTCATGGCTATCTTACTTAGTCATGGTTATCTTATTTTCACTGCCGCCAACATAAGCTTGTGATCTAGGTTGCTAATCACAAAAAAAGTGGTTATAATAGCATAGGTGTTAAGTGAATATACCTATGTGCGTTAAGTGCATATAAGTGCATATATGTTAAGTGAATATATCAGTCTCTTGTCACTTTCAAAGGGAAACAGTAGTTTAGACCAAACCTACCGCTTCGAAAGAAGTGCAAAGTACTAGGTTATGTAGTACGTCTGGTTTATGATTTTCTCTTGGATAGGAATTCTCGCTTGGTATTTTTGTAAGACTTTGTAGAACCTAGGAGCCGATGGCATTGTCCTAAAATGACAACAACCAAGTTGGATAAAAACGAAAGAAGAGCTCCTCATAAAGATTTTCTCCTGGCAGTCATTGGACTAGTCATCTAGTCGGGTTGATTTTGATTAGTTTGGTGGACTTCTAATGGACGCCCCCAGTGTGCATCCTGCTATCTTTAGTCCTTGATCAATTTGAATTGCATTTTCTGATTATTAGATCATGGCGGAGTTGTGAAGCTAGTATCTCGATTGGTGACTGCAATGTCCAAGCATTTACTTTAAATATTGCTGATTCATGTTGAATTGTGAAATGAGGAGTAGTGGTAGTGGTTTTGGATATCTCTCACCTTTCTACTGCAGGCCAAGTATTTTGGAATTGCTGAAGCTCGGTCTTCCAAAGCCTTTCTATATAAACTATTATGCTATCCAAGTTCTCGGCAGATGTCGTCTCCATCGCGTCCTCTTCCTTACCCTTTGAGGTAACACCATACTCAAATGGATGGCTTCTCACCGATCATTGATCATTCGAGCCCTGGAGGCAGAGAGTTGAATCTCTTTCATTTTGCTATAGAATTGTACTACAAGCTGTGCTTGCTTCCCTGAATGACCATCTATCTGAACTCCTGACAGTGATGATTTCTCATCTTTATGTTCCTTCCAGATTTGATGGAGAGGTCATGCATAGTTGTAGAGGCTAGTTTGATTTCTTGTCTTTACTTCGTGTAGCATATAAGCACCCTCGGGTCGATAACCACATGCAATGGATTTACGAATCCTTCCTTCACCTTTTTCCAAGGATGGATATTCAAAAGTAGATGGTAGAGCCCGGCAATAGCTTCAGATTGATTAGAACGAAAGAAAAGTAATTATATAGTACCTCCTTTGTGCCCCTCGTTTATCAACAAGTGTGGAGACCTTGGCAAGCATCTAGGGGGCCAGGTTAGCCCCTTATACAGGTTTGTAGTGGGCACTCAAAAGTTTTGTCTTCCTGGAGGGTGGACTAGTAACTCTTGGTCTTATCTCCTTCTCTTTTCATATTTTTTGAACATATCCCTAGGCAAGGAGAGCTATTGACATTATCTAAATTATGTCCTGTACGCGTCGGATGGAAAAAGGGCTATGCTTGGGGTTCATTTGGTTATGTTGAATGCCCCTTGTGTACTCTAGACTGGGACTTTCCTTGTATTATGACGTTGAGATCGAATACTTTTGTCTGCCCTAAGCGTGTCAAGAGTGTATCCAACAAAGCTTTATGTTGAGCAGTGAAGTGTTTTATAATTTCAATCACAACCATGTCAAATTTACATCCGATACTTTTTAGCACCGGGAGGTTATTAGACTAGTCTTCCTGCATTTTCATGTCTGGATAGTTGTTGAATTCTTTGCAGCAGAGTTTTCTCACTTTAAGCGGCATATCGGGAAGTTTGTTCTCCTTCTCTTCCTAGAGAGTATGTACTTTTCGAGAGAGATAATTCAATTTTTGGAAAGGATTAGGAGGTTTTGTAGCTGCAAAGGATTGATGGTCCAACTCTTAAAATAAAGAGAGAATCTTGAGATAGAAGGTATAGCTTCTCAATCCAAGAAATGGTGATTACAAACTTGAAACAAAGAAAAAGAGAAAAGCTCTAATTTCAAAAAGACAATGACTTTAGATCAGGAAAAAGGATTTCAAGTTCAGAGGGAGAAAAGGATTTCCTTAGAACCGTAATTTTATATTTTACTAAGGGAATATACTCCTATTATACAAAAGAGGAAGATAGTATTCTATTGTTAAAGAAGCAATGCTTCTGGATGGAAAGAGAATAAGATTTGATTTTAGATTTGAAAAATGATTAAGTGTTTCTTCTGGTCAAAATAGTGTTTTTTGGTCTGAAATAAGGAAAAGAAGATAAAACGATTTGAGGCCTAAGAAATAAATACATGTTTCTTTTTAGTTGAGAAACAATGTTTGCAGATCTGAAAGGAGATATAGAAAGATAGACCTTTTTTTATCTTCAAGGAATAGTGATTGCAGACCTAAAAGAGAAATAGATTTTGCTAAAGTAATGGTTTCAAATTTGGGAGATATAGAGTATTTTAATCCAAGAAAAAATCTTGGTTAAGGGGTTTCTTATGCCAAGAAACCATGTTTTTGGATTCCAAATGAGAAAAGAGAGGTTTCTTGATTTTAGATCAAAAGAATGGGTACATGTGTTTGAAAATATGAAATAGTAAAAGTAATATCTAAGGATTTCAGATCTAAGGGATGACATTTTTTGCTAATAAATAGTGTTTGTGCATAGTAAAAGTAAGGTCTAAAAAGTGGACAAGAGAACTTCTCTATGTAGTAAAATGGATGTTCAAATCTAAAGAGAAAAGGAGGATTTTTTGTTTTATGTAAAACAGTCAGGGTAAATCTAAAAAGAAACATAGATTTTAGATCTTAGAAAAGAGGAGAGAGTTTCCTAAGAGAAGAAACGATAATCTCTAGTCAGAAGATTAGAAATAGTAGGTTTCAAAATAAAAGGAAAAGTAAGAAAGAGAGAATTTTCTTTTAAAAAAGGAAAGTTCATTTCTCAGTGAAAGCACCAAAATGTTTGCACAAAAAATGGGCAAACACCTCCAAATCATAATAGTAGAGCTGCGAATACTTTTTCCAGTATAGAGCTATTGTTTAATGAATTTTAGTTGCGGATGATTGGGATAGGAAATCAAGAATATGCAATAAAGAATAAGTAAAGGACTTAGTAAAAAGACACAGATTTTATAGTGGTTCGGCCAGAATGTGCCTACATCCACTGTTCCTATTTTATTATCACTTTCATATCTGATTACAAGTACAAGCTTTGTATATGAGTAAACTTATTGTTGGAACTAAGTGTTTTCCCTCTCAAAGTTGTCTGCCATTGTTGGTGAAAGCTTAACTCTTTTCCATCCATCCCTTTTTATGATGCCATATGCCTAGTATTTATACAGTGAGGTCGAGAGGAGAGGAAGTTGAATACATGGTTCTAGGCTTCAGTTCAACCTTTCTTCCCTTGAAATATGGTTCTACTGTTGTTCCACTGCTCTGGGATGCTAGTTGAATGCTATTCTGGCAGCTCGTTTCAGTTGCCCATCCTGACCCTTCAATCTCTAATACTGAACTAGGTAAGTTTGTCCCTGCAAGTTCAAAAAAAAGGATGGATCCAGCCCCAGAGGGCTGGCCAAATATGTCTGCTGGGTCCAGCCCCGAAAGGGCTGGACAAAGTATGACTGCTGGGTTCAGCCCGGAAGGGCTGGACCAAGTGGGTCCAATGGATCCAACCCCGTAAGGGCTGGACCACGTAGGTGCGGCCCCGGACAGGTGGGTCTGGCCTAGGGCTAGACTAGGTGGGTCCGGCCCCAAGTTGGACTAGGAGGGTACAGCCTGGTCCCGCACCACGTGGGTCCGGCCAGGACCACACTAGGCTAGTCCGGCACTATGGGGCCGGACCAGGTGGTCCGACATAGCGCCGGACCAGATCCGGCCACCCAGGATGGTCCGGCACATGGGTCTGGCCCAGCACTGTGCCGGACCAATGATTTGGTCCGGCACTGCGTTGGACCAGAAATCTGGTCCGCCACGGGTGCCGGACCAGGTAGGTCCGGCCTGGAGCCAGACCAGGATGGCGGCACCAGGGTGCCGGACCAAATCTAGTCCGACAATGTGCCAGACCAAGGTGGGTCCAGCACCAGGGTGCCGGACCATTGGGTCCATTCCTAGAGGCCGGACTTGTGCGGGTCCAGCACTTCTAGGCCGGACTGGGCTGAACCTGGACGGGACAACCCCTTTTATGCCGGTCCTGGCTTTCCAGCCCTATTGGGTCGGAATTAATTGATCCGGCCCTGCTAGGCCGGACTTGTATGGATCTGGCCTTATCGGGCTGTACCTGTGTGGGCCTGCTTTTGCAGGATATGTCATTTGCTAGTCTAGGCGGGGCCGGACCTTGGCAGTGGGCGGCCTTGGAGGCTTTATTATCGGACCGTGTTAGACAAATCTTAGAATAATCATATCTTTCAAACCGTTATTCGGATTGAGACGCGGTTCAGACCTGTTCTCACATCTTGACCTTGCGAACATTCTAAGCAGCTCTGAGTTTATTCAAGGACTCTGACATATTTTCCTCTGACTTTTCATATTCACTATACGGTGGTCGAGAATGCCCATAACAACATGCGTTGTTTTCCCTTTTTTCCTTTGATTAGCACATGTACGGGTGTGGATCCTTAATTATCGAATGGTTTGTAAGGAAATTTTAAGATTGTAAATAAAAGTTTATGTTCCTTGGTTAATCACTGTGTGAATTATTACTTCAATAGTAGAATAATTTCTTCTCATTTCAAGTACTTGTTGTAATTTTCACAAGTTTCGATGATAATTCATTATCTTGGTCCCGGAGCTTCTTTGTAAGCTCCATCTTAAGTCACAAGCGATGCCAAGCTGCAACCGCAACCAATACTTGTATTCCACCACTATCATCTCGAGCATCTTCGGTCGATCTTAGACCAGAATTCGTGGGATAGCGAATGATTGAAAGCTCACTTGTCTATCCATTGGGTCTTTGAAGTAGCCTGTGGTTTGGGGGCTTGGAATTTTTTAGTCCACAGCCAGTGGTTCGAGACTTTCCGTCAAATTATTTACATTTTAATCTACCTCAGGGATTTAGAGATTGTCGTGAAGTCATTTATACTCTAGTCCGCTTCAGGGACTGAAAATACTCTAGCCCGCACTTTAGGGACTTGGAGATTTTTATCAAGTTGTTTATACTCTAGTCCGTGCTCTGGGGACTTGAGTACTCTAATCCGCACTCCGGGGAATTAGAGATTTTTCTCAAGTCGTTTATACTCTAGTCTGTGCTCTGGGGACTTAGAGTATTCTAATCCGCACTACGGGGACTTAGAGAGTTTTCTTAAGTCGTTTATACTCTAGTCCGCGCTCTGGGGACTTAGAGTACTCTTGTCCGCGCTCCGGGGACTTAGAGTACTCTAGTCCGCACTTCGGGGACTTAGAGACTCCAGGGACTTAGAGTACTCTAGTCCGCACTTCAGGGACTTAGAGATTTTTCTCATGTTATTTATACTCTAATCCACACTCCGGGGACTTAGAGTACTCTAGTCCGCACTCCGGGGACTTAGAGATTTTTCTCAAGTCGTTTATACTCTAGTCCGCACTCTGGGGACTTAGAGTACTCTAGTCTGCACTCCAGGGACTTAGAGATTTTTCTTGTTACACATCTGTTCATACATTGCATATGTCGATATCAATCAGTTTCAACACACATTTAACATAATATGCAATAATAGTAATTTACACAAAGGGAGCTTCAGGCTTTTATTCATCAAAAAAATAAGGATAGGATGACTTGCCTTATTGCATATTAAAAAATCAAATACCAAAGCAAACATTGAAAATAAATTCTACTGAAATATAAAAGAAATAGTCTAGGTGAAATAGCGTCATAGATGCTCGTTATTCCACGCTTTTGGAAGCGTACACCATCAATAGTCACTAGCTTGAAAGTTCTTTCTCCAAGCATCTATTCAATAAAGTATGGCCCTTCCTATGTCAGGTTCATGTGCGATGGGACCGGAAAGATTCGTTTCAGGACACGGTTGCCCACTTCGAAAGTTCTCGGTCGGACTTTAGTATTATAGTACCAGGCGACTCGGTGTCAATGTGCAACTGCTCTCAAATCGGCCTCCTCATGCTTCTCATCAATGAAGTCCAATGGCTCCAGCAAGATATTTTGGTTTGTTATGGGATCGTAGTACATTACCCAATAAGAAGGGACTTTGAGTTCTATCGGAATGACTACTTCAACTCCATAAGCAACAACGAATGGGTATGGCCAGTTGCAGACTTATGAGTGGTCCTGTAGTCCCAGAGTGCCATAGGAAGTTCATCGACCCATTTGCCTCTAGCCTTTTCCAAATGCTTTTTCAAGATGGGCTTTATAATCTTGTTTACAGCTTCAACTTGTCCATTCATTTGAGGGTGAGTGACTACCGCAAACCTTTTCTCAATACGATATCTTCGACAAAACTCTTTAAACCCAACACTATCAAATTGAGTTCCATTATTAGTTACGATAGTTTGTGGAAGACTGAAATGACACACAATGTTTTGAACAACAAAGTTAATGACCTTCTTGGTTATGATTGTAGCCAATGGCTCCACTTCGGCCCATTTGGTGAAATAGTCAATTGCGACAACCGCATATCTCGCATCACCTTTGGAAATCGGCAAAGAGCCGATAATATCGATTCCCCATATAGCAAATGGCCATGGACTAACCATTTGCGCAATTTCTGTCGACAGTGCTCTTGGGACTTTTGCATATATTTGGCATTTGTTACATCGTCTCACATGGTCCACGGCATCCCGGTTCACCGTCGGTTAGTAGTACCCATAACGGAGTATCTTTTTAGCTAACATCCCCCCCGTGTGATCATCACACTCTCTCTCATAGACTTCTTTCAAGGCACGCTTTATCTCATCATGGGCGATACACCTAAGTAAGGGAATAGAGAATCCCTTTTGGTACGTAGTTTCTTCTTGCATACCGTGAGGCTTTACGAAGGACTTGTTGCTTTTCATTTCTTTTCTCACGCAAGATTCCATGCAACAAGTATTCTTTAAACGGAGTCATCCATGACTCCCTTTCGGATTCTATTTCCGATACTTAATTGACTTCCATCACATTTATACTTGGGGAATGTAGTATCTCGACTGGAACCAAGCACATATGTTATGCATCACCAGTGCTTGCAAACTTTGCCAGCGAGTCGGCTTCTCCGTTTCACTCATGTGGGATGTACGAAATTTCATAGTATTCCATATCCGCCAACAACTCCTGAACTTGGGTAAGATATGGGGCAAGCCGTTGTCTCTTTGCCTAGTAGTCCCCTCTAACTTGGTACACCACCAGCTGCGAGTCGCAAAAGATTTCGATAGATTTCACCCCGAGCTCTCTAGCAAGCTTAAGTCCAGCAATTAATGCCTCATACTCGGCTTCGTTGTTTTAAGGGAAATCAAGCTTCATAGCATAGAAAATTGACCGGTTCTCAGAGGTTACAAGAACGATGCCTGTGCCAGAACAATGATCATTAGATGCTACATTGGTATATAGCTTCCATCGTACAGTAGGGATTACACTGCTCTCTAAGGGCTCGTCCTGCATGGTAAACTCCGCTATGAAATCGGCCAGTGCTTGTCCCTGGATAGCCCTTCGAGGAAGATATGTGATGTTGAACTGACTGAGCTCGATGTTCCACTTAAGCTTCCTCCCGGATGTCTCGGGTCGTTGTAAGGCCTATCGTAAAGGCTGATCAAGTAGACGTTGATTGGATGTGCCTGGAAATACGGGAAAAGTTTGCACGACGCGATAACCAAGCAGTACGCCAATTTCTCTATCTTCGTGTAGTTTCTCTCTGCCCCCGTCAACCATCTACTGACATAGTACATCGGTCTTTGGATCCGATTATCCTCACGAATCAATGCGGCACTTATGGCATGTGGCGATACTGCTAAGTAGATGTACAACTCCTCATGATCTACCGGCTTTGACAAAATAGGAGGTCTCTCTAAATGACTCGCCAAACCTTGGAACGCGCCCTCATAGTCTTGCGTCCATTTGAAATTCCTCTTCCCCTTCCTTATCAAATTGAAGAAAGAAATGCATTTATCGGTCGCCCTGGAGATGAAACGACTCAAGGCATCGACCTTCCCGTTTAGGCTCTGCACTAGCCTAATAGTTTTGGGTGCTTGTATATCCTGAATGGCTTGAATCTTCTCTAGACTCACTACGATTCCTTGCACATTAAAAATAAAGCCCAGGAATTTCCCTGAGGCAACATCAAATGAGCACTTCAAAGGGTTGGTTTTCATGTTATAAAATCAAAGGATATTGAACATCTCTGATAAGTCTCGAATCTGCTCGTTTGATTGTCGTGACTTCATGAGCATATCATCCACATAGACTTCATCGTCCTCCCAATCTGACCTTTAAACATGCAGTTAACCAAACGTTGGTAGGTAGCCCCTGTGTTCTTTAATCTGAACGGCATTACTACATAACAGTATAATCCAACATCCATGACAAAACTGGTATGCTCCTGATCTGGGACGTGCATCGAGATTTGGTTGTACGTTGAGTCAGTGTTTTAAATCTCGGATTTTGGCCAATATCTCGGGAAAATATCTCGGCTATCTCGGGCGATATTTAAAACACTTATAACTAAATAGGCTGCCAAATCTCAGATTTTGGCTGATATCTCGGATTTTTCATCTCGGCCATCTCGGGGAGATTTAAAAGCCTGCGTTGAGTACACATCCATAAACGACAATAATTCATGCCCTACGGTTGAATCAACTAGCTGGTCAATTCTTGGCAGGGGAAAACTATCATTTGGGTACGCCTTGTTCAGGTCCGAATAGTCAATACACGTTCTCTACTTCCCATTCGCCTTCTTCACCAGCAAGAGGTTAGATATCCATTCAAGGTAGAGGGTGTTGCGAATAAACCCTTGGCCTTAAGCTTATCCACCTCCTCCTTAAGAGCTATGGATCTCTCCGGATCCATACCTCGTCTCTTCTGCTTCACAGGGACATACTTCACATCAATATTCAATGCATGGCTCGCAATGGTAGGCGAGATCCCATATATGTAAGAATGAGTCCAAGTGAATACATCCAGATTTTCTCGGAGGAAATTGGTAAGTTCTCTCATCATTGAAGGGATAAGTTGTGATCCAATCTTCAATACCCACGATGGATCGTCGTGGCTGACTGAGATATCAATCGTCAGTTCAGTCGGCACTGCCTTGGCCTCTTTGGGCCTCCTTATCATCCCTTAGATCTATGTCTCTATAGAACCGACTATGATGCCCAAGCCAAGGCTTAGGTGCTATTTGTCAATCTTTAGTAACCTAGATGCGGCCAGACTTGTCCACACCCTTTCCCTTCTCTTTTTGCTAAGCCTCTCTTAACTCAGCCACATAACAGGCACGGCCAGTTGCTTGATCACCATGCACAACACCCACTCCATTATATGTCAGAAATTTCAACATCAAACACCATGGGGCAAGGGCTGCTCGAAATTTAGCCAGGGCCGACGGCCGAGAAAGACATTGTATGGTGAATCAACATCCAAGACAATGAATGGTTGGATCTCCACCCTCCTACGTTCACCTTCTCCCAACTCGACATAACCTACCGCCTCGGTGGCCACACCATTGAAACTGTGTATACTAGCTTTAGATGGTTTCAAATCCTTAGCCTCCATCCTCGTTAGATCATAAGCTTTCTTAAAGATGATGTTCACAGAGTTGCCACAATCAATCAAAATTCTTCTCACCAGAGCGGGGCCAATCATGGCAGAGATAACCATTGGATCAATAGTAAGGGCATCCACTCTATCAACATCTCTACTTCTGAACACTATATCATCCATCATTGTACGTTGTTGGTTAGTCGAAGTTCCATCCTCCGTATTCAAACAACATTCAAAGTCCACACGTTTCATTGAACTAGCAAAACGCTCCATTTCCTTCCAACTCTTGTCCGCAGGATGCGGTCCATCAACTATCGTGTTTATTACCAACCTCACATCGATCTGAACGGGCTCTTCAGGCCGGCGCGGGGTTGTCCTCGATTAGGATCAGATGTTACCTGCCCACTATCCTGCGGATTCTTGAAAAACTGCTGCAACTTTTTCCAGCGGATCAATTTCTCAATGGCATCGCGAAGATGCCTACATTCGCCAGTATTGTGACCGTAGCATTCATGAAACCAACAATATTTCCCAGTTTGCTTTTGTTCCTCAGTCGATTCTTTCAGACGTGGTTTCCTATATTGGAAAGTGTTACAAATTGATAGGTATATATTCTCGAGAGATGCATTTAGAGGTGTATAGTCGTTATAGGTAGGAATTCGTGCTTCCACTTTTCGAACCCCCTCTTTCGATTAGAATTTCCTTCTCCGCCCCTTTTCTGTTGACATGGCTTGTTTTGAACATTGACCCGAACTTTTCCAGAGCTTTCGCCAGATTGCTTTACTGTGGAGTTGCTTTGTACCGCTTCTCTACTTGGTCTTGTAGCATTTCTCCTTCTAGACAATCTAGCCTCATCCTTCCTCATTAATTGGTTTGCCTTCGTATAGAAATGCTCCAGTGTGGCCGATAGTTTCCCAGCTAGCCAATCACCGAACTCGGATTATGGGTCAACCCTCCTTGTCACAACCATAAGTATGGCATGGTCATTTGGATTACTAACCTCAGTAGCAGCAATATGAAATCTCTGTAGGTAATCCTTCAGTGATTCCCCCAAAGCCTGGATTACACTAGATAGCGACATGACATCTTTAGGGCATGTGGCATGAATCTGGAACTGCTCCACGAATCTCGTAGCCAGCACGTCAAATCTTAAGGTCAATCGTGGGGGTAACCTCCTGAGCCACAGTGTAGTAATCCTAGATATAGTTATAGGGAAGCATCTACATTTGGTTGCATCATTCGCTCTTGCCGAGTCCATCAACCATTTGTACCTCCTGACGTGTTATCGGGGGTCAGTCTTCCCTTCATAAGCAGGCATCGTAGGCTTGTTAAACCTCCTAGGATACTCCGCTTGTAAAATGTTGTTGGTAAATGGAGTATGACTCCTAGAGACTCCCAATCATCATTAGTCAAGCCATGGTTCTCCCTCATCAGCTGCCTGACCATTGTGGACAAGTTCAGTGTCTGGATAAGGGGATTTTTGCAATCCAATAGCAACAAAGGTCCAGAGAATTGAGTCTCTCAATTAAAGCACCAAAAATTTTACAACCAAATTGGTCACAAACACTCGAGAATAGGTTTAGGAAGTGAAATAAATGAAGAATTAAATGAAAATTGAGGAATAACACTGAATATCAAGAAAAATACAACAAATCACAAAAACAATGAGATTTATAGTGGTTCGGCGCTGATTGCCTACGTTCACTCTGAAGACTTTCTTTACAGTTTTATTACTCAATTGATTACAATTATAGTCAACAAGAAATGGCTTGAGAACAAGTTAGAACAAAAGGAAACCGATTATAAAAAATGGCAGAGTTTCCCTTGTTAGCCTAAAAGAGAGTCCTCAAATGTGGCCCTCTGCCCCTGTATTTATAGATGAAGGCAGCCTTTGGCTTGATTGACATCTCAGAGCCTGGACTACCTGGCCACTTGGGCCCACCATAAGGAAGGCTTAGCCCAACATACTGTGCCAATCATACCGATCCGAGCCATATCACCATGCTATGCTGACTCCATTATAGTATGCCAACCGCTTTCGATGTGCCTATCCACCTCATCACACACTTTACAGATCCATTCAGGTACGCCGACCGATCCACTCTATGTACTTTGCTGACCCGACCCAATGTTATTTACTATGCCAACCTGATCAATGCCATTTACTATACCGACCTGATTATTCCAAATGCTATGCCGACATGATACCATGTTGACCCAATATCGTGCTGATCCAATATCATGCCGATCCCTTTTCATACCCACTTTCATGTTGATCCCTCCAACATGCCGACCCATTCATACACTCTTCAACTTGTCAAACATCTATGCTGACCCCTACTCCACCAAGTTAACCTTCATAATTTTAACGTACTACATCATCTATTCGTTGACCTTATTCACCCTGTGCTGGATATAACTGTTGGAAAATCACACTATGGTCATATAGATGTCGTCTCGTGGCCATCTTTCCCATCAATAGTCAAGTCTGATATCTGTAATCACCTTTGTGTAGCCAGGCCAAGGTACCAGGTAATACTTACCGAATTAGTTGTAGCTGTTTTTTAAATTCGAGTGCATCATCACATTGGTGGGAAAAATTTTGTTACCTGTTTGTTATGTATTAAAAAAATTCCTAAATCTAAGGAAAAAATTTCACCTTTTGAGATTTTTAAACATCGTAAACCTAACTTATCTAATTTTAAAAGTTTAGGGTTGCTTAGCTTTCATATACCAGATCCTAAAATAATCAAATTAGTAAGTCAGACATATGTATATGTTTTTATTGGTTGCCATTAACAGCAAAGCATACAGATTTTTTGATTTGAATGCTCGAGTTATTATTGAGTCAAATGATGCCGATTTCATTAAAAATAAATTTCCATTTAAACTAAGGAATAGTGAGGGCACATCTACAACTAATGTTCCAATAATCAGAAATAATGAACATAATGAGAAAATTGAATCTGAACCTAGAAAAAGTAAAAGAGCTAGAGTAGCTAAAGATTTTGGTCTGGAATAATATGCTTATGCAGTAGAAGAGGATCTTACTAATCTTAAATAAGCTATATCTTCTTTAGATTCAGATCTCTAGGAAGAAACTATAAATAATGAAATGGAATATTTTTAATCTAGTAAAACATGGCATCTATTTGACTTACCTCCAGGTTGTAAAACCATAGGCTGTTAATGGGTACTTACAATGAAATTGAAACCTGATGGTACAATTGATAAATACAAAGCTAGTCTTATAGCCAAAGGATTTAGACAAAGAAAATATTAACTTTTTCGATACTTTTTCACACGTTAATAGAGTAACATCTATTCGATTACTAATTTCTCTTGTTTCAATTTATGATTTACTAATTCACCAAATGGATGTAAAAGCCATTTTTTTGAATGGTGAATCAGAAGAAGAGATTTACATTGACCAATCTAAAGGCTTTGTTATAACTGGTCGGGAGCATAAAGTTTGTAAATTAGATAAATCTCTATATGCTCTTAAACAGGCACCTAAACAATGACATGAAAATTTTGATAATCTTGTTATTTTACATGGTTTTAAAGTAAATGAAAGCGATAAGTATATTTATTATAAATCCGAGAATAACATTTGTACTATCATATGTTTATACGTGGATGATTTACTTATATTTGGTTCAAATATTCATGTTGTAAATTATGTTAAGTCCATATTATGTTCCAATTTTATACAAAAGATCTTAGTGAAGCAAGTGTAATCCTTGGCATTAAGATTACTAAGTCTACAAAAGGAATTATTTAGATCAATCTCACTATATAGGGAAGGTGTTAAAGAAATATAATTACTTTAAATGTAAACCTACTAGTACACCGTATGATCCAAGGGTAAAACTATTTAAGAACACTTGTGAAGGTGTAAGTTGGTCTGAATATGCAAGTATCATTTGTAGCCTTCGGTATGCCACTGATTGTACTAGACCTAACACAGCCTATGTCGTGGGATTACCATGCAGGTTTACAAGTAGACCCAGTATAAATTATTGACATACTATTAAAAGAGGCATTAGATACCTTAAAAAAACAATAAACCTTGGTTTACACTATCAAAAGTTTCCCGCTGTCCTTGAAGGATACAGTGATGCAGATCAGAATACTTTATCAAATGACTCCAAAGCAACTAGTTGATACATTTTTAGTTTTGTAGGAGGTTCGGTTTCTTGAAAGTCTAAGAAATAGTCCATTTTGGCTCAATCCACTATCGAGTTAGATATGATAGCACTAGCTACAGCTAGTGAAGAAACAGATTACTTGAGAAATCTGCTAGTTGATATCCCTTTGTGGGAAAAATGGTAACCGGTTATGTTGATCCATTGCAATAGTACCGTGACTTTTGCAAAATTTAAGAACTGTTATTACAATGGTAAGAGACGACAAATTCGTCATTACACAGTACTATAAGAGAGTATATCTCTTTAGGATTTGTTAGAGTGAATCGTCTATGCACTGTTGAGAATCTGGCGGATCATTAAACCAAAGGATTAGTCAGAGAGAAAGTCCTTTCTACATCTAAAAGAATGGGACCATTGCTCTTAGAATGAGAAGCCACTCATAATAGCAACCTAACCTAATAACCAGAGATCCCAAGAACTAGGCTCAATGGGTAATAATAAGTTATGAAGTGATATAATTGAACATGGTTGTTTTCATTAGATAAAAGCACATAGTGCTGAAGCGATAAGAGGATGAGTTTAGCTCTTAGTGAAATCTATACTCTATGTGAAGTGGAGTACCTAGCTACAAGATTACTCTTGATAGATTCATCTAGGTGAATGTGAAAATATGGTTGTTTCCTATGAAATTTTGAGCAAATTCCTAGGGCATTAACTAAACTGGGATAGACATGCATGCCTTTAAAGCACAGGCTATAGACTACACCTTAGAAAGGTTGTGGGTGGTTTGATGTCAGCGAGAGAGAGTTCAAGATTACGAGTCACTATAGTATAATTTGGATCTTACTCACTATGCAAAGTTTCAAATCAAAAGATACCTTTGTTTATGCACAATCCTAAAAAATTGGAAATTGCTCGAGAAAATATTTTAAAAAATTAAAGCGGGGGATTGTTCGAATTTGTTTTTAAAAAGAAAAGGAAAGTGAATTATTAAAAATATTGAAAACAATATAAAAATGCTCCTCTTTGTAAATAGTCCTACAATGTATGGAACTATAGAGATATCTTATTTAAATATAGGATTTTCAAGAGAATGAATGGGTCCTTTGAGCACCCAATGTTTTCTCTTGTATTAAGTAGAGAGACAATATTGACCACCACACGCTCGTGTGCTGACCGACCGACTTGACTTGATTGACTAGGGTTAGGCTTGGCTTGGCTAATGTGGTGTATAACTCTTTATTTTTGGAAGTATATTTTTTTAAATGCTTTTGACTTGGTAATAAGATCAGATCCTATATTCTCTCACAACTTGGTAACAGAAGCCCCATTTTCCTCTCAGGTTTTTTCTTATATAAATCTAAGTTGATACATAAATGATTATCCATTTTAAAACCGAATCCTTCTTCTTCTGCCTAAAACATCTTCCGATCTGACCAATATCAATACCGAATATCTTTTGGGTGCCATTGACTCAATATTTTTTGTGCAAGGGACTGCTGATATAAATCTCATAGGGCTTTTTACCCTTGAGGCAGTGCTACATTTGAGACTGCCTTGCACGATTTTGGCATAGTAGCGAAACGTCTTAAAGAAAGCGACCTAGGGCGCTACTCAATTGCAGAAACATTGCAAAATCTTAATCAAGGTACAACAAGCTATATCTCATCCCTTATGTTAGAAGAAAAAATATTGCATCAGGAAAAAAATGAGAAGAAAATACAAAACGAAGTATGATAAAACTTCGGCAATCATGTTAAATTCAAATTACATGTCGCATCATCTCATTCTTCTATTCCAAGTACAAGGATTATGATGAGCACGATATACATAGAAAAAGGTCGTCGGTCAAATAAGAGCGTAAAATTTGACCCAGCAAGAGAACGACCTTGACTATGTTTTTTTCCACATGCGACAAAAGAGTGGACAACCGACATTAGAAGATAATAAAAATTTCTTTCATACATCGAAATAGGATGCAAACTAGTATTAAAATTACATCATGTAATAAGCTATGATCAAAGTACGTAAATTATAACATAGTATAAAACAAATTCTGATTCTTGAAGTTTTCCCCAATTTTTTTCTTTGGTTAACAGTCCAAAAGTGAATTTTACTAGCGACTATTTTAATAAAGACAGATTTTAAGGGCATACAACATCGAAGAAATAAATATTTTCATTAGATCATAATATTATTACACCAACTAATCATTACGCCCGCATAGATAGTCACCACCGCAAAATAAATATAAAAGAATAAATTTTCTAAACACCAAATTGATCGGTATATTACCTGAAATTCGAGAAAGGTGATAGTGTAATGATTTCATTTTCAATCCTCGAACATCGACACTAAATACATCCACGGTATTCATGTGCCGAGACACAAGTGCCGGAAAGATAGAAAGTTAGGGAAAAAAAACAGAACCCGAAAGAAGAATACAATATTAGAATCTCATAGGCAGAACGATAGTATATAATATCCCAAAAGTGACGCAGTGGATATTCACAAAACTTCGCAACCAACGGTGCAAAGCGATGAATCGATGAAAATGTAAATGAATCGATGGATTGATGATACCAAAATGCCCGAATCCGTTGATCTCGCGAGATACCGGACTTTAGCTATCTTCGACACGTTGATCGCGCACGATGCCGTGAGAGAAGATCTATGATTCTTCGAACGTTGATCTAGCGCACTAGATTCCATGAATCGGCTTCAACAATCATTGATTCGAGCGCACTCGAATATCCGAAGGTGGAGATAGGAGATAACACTCAACTACCAATTTTAATAGTGGCACAAGAGCACACAAAAGAAATTTTATTCAAATTGACTAACCCTTCTACAATGACATCACATCTCTATTTATAGGGTTTACAACACAACATAAGACTTAAGAAAATTACAACACTTCACAACGACTTACAAGACAAATAACATAAGAAAGTAACGACCTAAACAATAACTAGTTACAACATACGACTTAAGAAAATCACGCTACTTAACATTAGGAACGACCTAAGCAAACGACATCAGTAGTTGTGATTTAATTCGTTAACGACTTAACTCGGTAGGTCGCTTATCCTGGTTGAACGACCTAAGGAAGAAATTGCGTTGCATCAAGCTTCGATAAAAAATAGGTTGGTGATGGAATTTACGTCATGGGAGTTAGGTCGCGGTGATGGGTTAGATCGCTGGAGTTAGGTCGCGGTGGAGTTAGGTCGTGGTGATGGGGTCGTGGTGGAATTAGGTCGCGGTGATGGGGTCGTGGTGGAGTTAGGTCGCGGTGATGGGGTCGTGGTGGAGTTAGGTCGCGGTGATGGGTTTAGGTCACTGGAGTTAGGTCGTGGGGATGGGGTTAGGTTGCTGGATTTAGGTCGCGGTCGCGATGATGGGCTTAGGTCGCTGGTGTTAGGCCGATTTGAGGTACGTCTCGTTGACTCCTTCCCTCTCGTGCTTTGCCGCGCTGCATCATCCTCCCCTTGTTGAAAAGAATTCGTCCTCGAATTTAAAAGTTCTTCCCCATTGGGTTGTTCATCTCCATAGTAAGGTATAAGATGTTTAACATTAAACACTTCAGAAGTGTGAACATCCTCTGGCAGCTTCAACTTATAAGCATTTTCATTGATCCATCTTATAACTTCTACTGGACCAATCTTTCGGGCTTTCAACTTGTTATAAGCACCCATTGGAAAACGATCCTTCGTTAACACAGCATACACCCAATCACCCTCGTTGAACTCCACACTTCTTCTCTTTTTATCTGCAGCTCGTTTATACTTCTCATTCGTCTTCTCCAAACGTTCCTGAACGATTCTATGACAATCTTTCAACTCATCAATGAAATCTGACGCCCGCTTAATCACTCCTTTCGGTTGTGGCACTACCGTTAAGTCCAACGGCCCCTTTAGCAAGCTTGAATATACAACTTGAAATGGACTATAACCAGTGCTTCGATTAACAGCATGGTTATGAGCAAACTCTACCTGACACAACTTTAAGTCCCAACTCTTCAAATTGTCCGACACAAGACATCTCAACAGATTTCCCAATGATCTATTCACAACTTCAGTTTGCCCATCCGTCTGAGGATGATATGCACTACTAAAATTCAGCTTCGTTCCAACCATCTTCCACAGACTCAACCAAAAGTGACTCAGAAATCGAGTATCTCGGTCAGAAACAATAGATTTAGGTAACCCATGTAAACGATAAATTTCTTTAAAGAATAACTGTGCCACATGAACTGCATCTGTCATTTTCTTACAAGCAATGAAATGTGCCATCTTCGGGAAACGGTCTGTCACGACCCGACTTCCTATGCCCAGGAAATCGTATCGTTTTGAAGAAAAGAAAGAGGTGAGAAAGTAGAAAAGAAAGAGAAGAAAAAGAAACAACATCAGAATCTCAACAGCGGAACGGATAAAATATAATATATCACATAAATTAATACATAGTATCATATACATCAGAGTTACACAGATAGTACTTCACATACTAGACAGTTATAAACACCTGTCTAGTTAATACAACTCACACATCATAGAGATACAACACAGCGGAATATAGAATAAACTCTAATCACAGCGGAATCACTATATATCTACACGCTGAAGCCTCCTGCTCCATTGCTCCTCCAGACTTCGTCAAAGCTAAACCTGAATCCCTTGACTACCCGTAAAAATTTGGGTACCCGAGAGTTTATGAAAAACAGAAATAAACTTCGGGTCAGACATGGGTCTGGTATGAGTAACAGGTTAAGTTGTTTAACTTTGAAAATCATTTGAAAATAAAAGGTATCACGTAAGACTTCCCACACATAAACATGGAAAAGTTTTTACCTTACGCTAACCAAAACATTTTTATAGGAAATCCAGTGATATTATAATAGTGTCTAGGGTTTTCAAGTAAAATACAGAAATAGCTGAAATTGTTACATTCATTAAATTCCAGCATACTAGGTATACAATCAAAACCGATGTCACTTATTGGATTTTGGATTCCATACAATGGCTGGGCTACTGGGGTACCGCCCGTCACAGTACGTGGCCTAGATCACCGTACCGAGGACCCACCCTAAGTCCCCTGCAACACAAGGCCGGAACCATTCCTTACTGAACAGTTCCAAATAAGATCACCCCACGGTTGGCGCGACCAACCGTACACTAAACCGAAATAAATAGGGACATCTAGACAGGGGTAAACCTTACTCTCAAGTGGGGGCTACCCACGAAGCCTTGCTGCACCTCCCCTGTTTTAGCCATTCCCGGTTGATGAGGCTTGAGGTCACGATTACCTTTATAGAATTCATCCCTTAGAATGCTCATCGTCCACCTGACGATGTTCTGAAAGCATTCGATCCATACAAGTTCGTTCCGGGTTCGAACGAAACCGAAGGCATTATCTCGTTACACTCGTATTGGAATCACCCTCAGAGTTAACGACAATAACCCTTGCATTCTGAATCACCATCTCGAACCTATAAGTACTATCTTCGTCAAAACTCATTACGGAATCACCCACAGAGTTATACTGACATATAGTTCTTATACCTCGAGTCTTCACTTGCTCCATTTGAATTTCACGACCTAACGTTATTTTGGATCGATGTGGTATTCGGGTCTCCAGACCTGGAATCCCGGTATACGGAAACCCGATCCCGGTCTCATCGAAATCCAAAACGTGTCTTTTAAGGCCAAGTTGTTTTAAAGGTTTAAAACAATTCAATTCAATTATCTATATCAACACCGATAGATAAAACACAACAGCACAGATGGATAATTCACATAACATCATAAATGGATAATCAATATCATCAAACTATCATCAAAGCATTCATATCACACAATATCACTCATCTCATATCTGAGATTACAATCAATCAATGGGATGTCAATATCAATCATCATACATAAGCAAGGATAATAAATCACACTATTGATAATTAATTTAAAATGAATTAAATTAACTACCTTATCCTTAATTAATTTAAAGTAAATTAAATTAATCATTTCATCATTATTAAACTTGCTTATTACCATTAATTAATTAACCCTCAATTAATTAATCACCATCCCATTATTCATTTAATTAATCATCCCTGATTAATTTTCTTTAATTACATTTAAGTAATTATCTTCGAATTATTTCACAGATTTATTTCTTTAACCAAATATAGAAATAAATCCTAACATTACTTCATTTCTTAATTAACTAAAGTTAATTACATTACTCAATTAATTATTAAAATTTCTTCATTTATTATTCCCAATAAATCCATTTTAAATTCCAATATTAATTATAAAAATTAGTAATCTCAAATTCCATTTCTAGTTTAATTAATTACATCAAAGTAATTAAATCTTTAATTTGAACCAAAATATTAATCGCCTTTGATTAATCCCAATCTAGTAATTAACTCCTTTAATTACTTCATTAATTGCTCAATAATTTATTATCTCTAATTAATCCTTTGATTAATTATACAAAGTAATTATACTCAAATTACTTTACACACAACATCATTCTATTAATTACACTCTGTAATTAAACATCAATTACTTTTCTAAGTAATTATAATTATCACATCATCAATTTGATTTATCCAAATTAATTAAAATAAATTAATTAACCCAAATAATCAAATTAATCAATTAATTAAAATGAGTAATTAACTCCTTAATTACTTCCCATTTATCATTTACACTTAAACAATTAAAATGTTGATTAATACATCAATTTATCCAATCAATTTATTAAAATCAATTATATTAATTAATTATAAAATAATTCAATTAATGACCTTCATTAACATTTATTCAATTGCTATTCTAAAGTAATTAACTTATTAATCATTAATAAGTTTAAATTTACCATTTATAAATTAAGTTAAGTCTCGTCTGTGACTTTAATATTATATCAACCACTTCACTAAGCGGTTTTACTCGATTAATTATAAGTGATTATCTTTAATTTCATAAATAAATCACTCTATTAATCATCACATAATCTTTAATTCATTTATTTCTAAATTACGTTCATTCCCACTAATTATTTCATTTAATAATTTATCCTTAATTACAAATAGTAATTAACCTTTAATTTTTAGTTTATTGATTAATTATCCTTAATTATCTCAACATATCGAATTTAAAATAAACTTGTATTTATATTAAATACTTGCTCCTACCATTTACTTCATTAAAACCCATATAGAAATAAATTTTGAAATATAACCTATTTAAACAAAACAATTCACATTTAATTTTATAGATTTAAATCTTTGAAAAAAACATTTCTAAACATATTAAATCAAATTAAATAATTATTAATTTACAACATGTTTTAAATACTTAAAAACTTGTCCTTGCTTTAAATTTTTAAAACTGAGATATGATTTGTTTTAAAATTTCAAACCAGGTTACTTAAACAAAGCACCCCGAGTAAACCCCTCAAAAACCACGTGCCTGCTCCGAGTTTTCTCGCGAGAAACTCGCGTACACCCCTGCTTCGAGTCGTAGCTCCATTTACTCGAATGTAATCCCGAGATCGAACTCGTCTTCCCCAACTCGAAACAACACAGCCACCCAAACGTGCACACGTGCACGTGCACGTCAGTTCGACGCCACTCCGACCTCGCCTCTGATCATCGACCAGTCATCCCTAGCCTCGACACCCCTATCGCCAACCCAGTTCGACAATATCACCCCGATATCAAAATCGAACCCAACACCCAAAATCTGGAATGGTCATCACCGGAAATCCTTCCATCGTCGACGAACTCCACCACGAGAAGCCTCTCCGACCTCACCGAACATCGCCATGATCTCCAGCAATCTTTTCCCCCCATCGCGATCGTCTCCAATTCTCCTTGTCCATCGCCATTCCTCGACAACCCAGTCGAACGAAACACTAACTTAAACCCTAGTTCAATCCCATTCGAATTAATCACTCACTAGAAAAATCCTTTTACAATTTTCCCATAATCAACCAACTATAACCAAGCTTCGATCACAAATTCGACTCAGATTAATGTGTAGATAATCGGCAATTCACAAAATTCCACATTTCGCAATATCACAAAATTCTCATTTAATACCTAATTAAAAATCATGATAGTATCATCTAAAATCATGATTTCTCATCACGATTACATGTGGGTAATCCAAATTCGAATTTAAAACTGTTGATTTTTATCCAATATTTAAACTTCACTGTATTATCCTATTTAAACATTATAAATTAATTTAAACTTTACAGAAACCATTTTTAATATCTTTATCAAACATTAACATACAACTTTTATTCAATCATCAAGATCCAATGAGGATGTTATTGGAGGTTTTGAAATTTTGAAGTGAAATCTGGTCCTAAAACAGGAAACAGAGCATGATATCAACAGATACTGGCACACACATACAAATACTAGATACATCACAAATAAGAGTATTCCATATTAACCTAAGATATAGTTTTAGAATAAATGTTACTCACCAGTAAAAAAGAAGAATAGAACTCGTTTGCAAACAGTTTGAAATTCCTTGAAAAACTGGAAACTGTTTCCATTTACATCCTTGTTGCCAAGTTTCTTGCTTTTGTTTTATTTATAGTTGCTGATGATGTTTTGATGAAGGCTTGTTTAAGCTTTTAAAAATGGAGTTTACATTAGTTCATTTCAGTTCGAACTGAAATGAAAAGGGATAGAAGCAAAATGGGTTTCCTGCTTGAAGTATGTAGAAGGTTACAGGCTTTGTATTTTTTTTTCTTCTTTTAAACAAAAGATCAGAGATATTTTTGTACAAATGTAGGCTGAAATGAAATTTTATACAACTCGAATTGATTTTCTTTTTGGCTGCCAAGGGTAAGAGCATTAAATGCTTTGTACCGTGATGCTTCCATTTCCATACTTATCCTATTTCTTT
The DNA here is from genome assembly GCA_030737815.1 of Allium fistulosum. Taxonomy (NCBI): domain Eukaryota; kingdom Viridiplantae; phylum Streptophyta; class Magnoliopsida; order Asparagales; family Amaryllidaceae; genus Allium; species Allium fistulosum. The sequence goes on from CM060907.1 coordinate 563,819,326, forward strand.
TCTACTTGCCTAACTTCATTAGCAAGCTACAAAAAAATATTATACTTTGTACTCGATTCTTGTCTGTTGTCTGGAATATCATATTCGAACATTACCTGCTTCCATACTTATTCTATGTAAATTTAGTTATTATTTTTCTTATGTGTTATGTAAAGATAAATCACTAGTTGATAAAGGATTGTAAATGAATGTCATTCTAGTATGTTGTTTGATTTTGTTTAATGTGTTCGTTGTATAATTTATAAACTATAAAATTTATCTCAATGAAGTCGTTTCATTTGTATTATTGTTAATTTGTTATTTTCAATATATATATTTATGATTTGTACTATTGTATTACATTTCTATGAACATTTTAAAAAGATCAAACGAAAGAAATCATTTATTTCACAATATATCCAAAGTAACATTTGACAAATTTAATTAAAAACTCATATATATATTCTTAAACTAAAATCTTACAAGTTACACTTTTGTAAAGAAAAATGAAATTCTTTATTAATAAATATAAATCTGAACCAAATTAGAAATAGTTTTAAAAACAAATTAATCATTTATCTAAATATATAAAACTATATATATTTATTAAATAGCTTTGAAAAATCATCCCAAAATAAATAATAATTTAAAAATCTCTAGAATATATATAAGAAGTTTGAAAATAAAATTTATCAATTAAAATTAAAACAGAACTTACCTGTCTACGATATATACCAGTACATATTCGTTATAAACAGAAAAATCATTTATTAGCTTTAAAAGATATAATCCCACCGATATGATATTTATAAGAAGAAAATATCAATTCAAGTTTATAATTCAAAAATATATCCAATCAATTTAATATTTAATATAAATTATTAAATTGATATTGCTCGAAATTCCGGGTCGTCACATTCCTTCCCCCTTAAAAGAATTTCGTCCCCGAAATTTAAAACAAAGGTAATTTAATAATTTATTTAAAATTTAATTTTTAAAACACATGCATATATCAATCAATGCTAACAACCATAGCATCCAATCAACAAATCTATCTATCCAAACAAAAATCTGGACCAGATTCTCTCGAGTTTCCCCGAGTACAAATACCGGGTTACTCGCTCTATAGAATCCAAACAGGCAATATCTCTAAGCTACCGAGCTCCTACTCCTCTAGGTCTATAAAACAAGATAGGATATCAGACTACAAATAAGTCAAACTCACAACCAAAACTTCCTGAACTGCTGGTTCTACAACCAGAGATAACTCATACACGCACTCCCTCAGAGATACGTGAAATACATCGAATCCCAGTTATCCCAACTGGCAATTCACTCCAGAAGAACAACGACTAAACTTTTCCAGAACACAGAGAAAAATCCAGAACACCTCGGAACTGATTTCTCAGACTTACCAATCTATATAGCTCCTTCAATCAGAGAAAACTCCTCCAGAATCAAATCTCCGATTCTGAAATCCAAATTCTTCAATCTCTTATCTACCAAACTTTTCGGACGATCCCAATCTGCCTTCATCACTATCAATCAGCTAAATCTCCGCTGATGCCTTCCAGAACAGTCTCAATCCAAAAACAATCCAGTAGACGATCTTCTCCCTATCAACCAAAATCAGGAACACAATCCCTACCATCACCTGTAGGAAACAACTCCTCCTTTCCCAGAAAAGAAAAGCAGACGCACTCCCAACTGCTTCCGCTGCACAACTCTGATATGGGAGCAGATGAAATGCTGATGACGAACTCCAATACAAACTTCCCACTGATACCACTGTGACGAACCTAGGCTTTGCAACCATCGGTCAGCAATCACAACTGGTAAGCCTCCCAACTATTCCGAAAATATGGTTCAACAGGTCCATAAAGAGAAAACTCAGAAGTTCCTCCAAAAGCCATCGGTACCACTCCTGAAATACAGTCGATACCAAACTAAATCTCCAGATGTTAACAAAACACTGACTTCCATTCATTACTACTCAATTATAAATTTGTTTGTTTATTCATAAATTTAGTTTTCAATAAATAAATTTTGTTTCCAAACACTTATTACTTCCAGTCCACTTTAACTAATTCCACACTTCACTTTCATTTGACATGATTTAGTTACATTCCAATTTAATTCAAACTTTAAGTTTTCCAAACCCATTTATTTATTCCACAACATTTTAAATTTACTTCCAGAGTTTAAGCAATTTCCAAAGTACAAAATCACCCTTGAAATCAACTATATCCAAAATTCTTTGGCAATTCAAATATTCTTTTGAATTTCAAAACCAAACCCAGTTCACAAACAATTCCAATTTAAAATAATTTGGTAGCAAACTTTTCTCTCGGAAATTCGAAAATGAACATCGATGATGCTGCAGTCATCACCGACGTTATTTTCTAACAACCGAAAGAGTTCAAATGCTTTTATTTCTTTTAATCCTCTCAAATATTTTTAAATTTTAAATCTTTCCAGATTTCAAATCCAACTCAAAAATATCCTTGAAATAATACCATATTTTTTTCCAGAACCTTTGAAAACACTTCCTAATCCAAAAGAATTTAAATTTTCTCAAAATTCCAGATCCATCCAATTTCTATTCAAACATTACCCTGGAATTTATTTCAATTTCAATTGCAAATCACATTTATAATTCACATTTACAAGATTCCATTTGGTTATATGAATTTATTTCTTGACTATTGATTAAATTCCAATTCTTATTAAATTTTCCCAATGATAATGATAATCGTTCAATATTATCATTTCCTAACAATCAAGCAACCATACATAACTATAAAAATTTTTGGAAAATCATTTCTTTTATATACAAAAATAATTTGGGTAAAATTATTTCATTTACCCCATTTTAAAACAATATTGTGTCGGTTTATCTTGTTAAGAGTTTAGAAATTCCTATCGATATTGTGGCGTCCCACACACCGATCAAAATCTATAAACACCTAACCGATAAGTCAACACAATATAAAACAATTTTATATTCACTAACAAATACGCTCTCTCAGGAAAGAAATCACTTAAGAGCCTAGGTATTCGCTCAACCTAGTGCTCTGATACCAACTGTGACGTCCTAGGCTTTTCAACCTTCAGCAACGGCTCACGACCGGTAGGCTTTTCAACCATCCCAGCCCCGCTGTGGCTCACAGTGATACCTCGGGTTTGCTTTTACGGCCACCCTCTCGAGTCGCAACCAACCCCAAAAGGCCTTATACTACCCCCGGGGACATGTAGGGGTAAGAGTCTCCCGTTCGCCACCTAACGCAAAGCGAGAACCCCCTATCACGCTGTAATGTAGCAAACCCGATCCCATTATTCATTTAATTAATCATCCCTGATTAATTTTCTTTAATTACATTTAAGTAATTATCTTCGAATTATTTCACAGATTTATTTCTTTAACCAAATATAGAAATAAATCCTAACATTACTTCATTTCTTAATTAACTAAAGTTAATTACATTACTCAATTAATTATTAAAATTTCTTCATTTATTATTCCCAATAAATCCATTTTAAATTCCAATATTAATTATAAAAATTAGTAATCTCAAATTTCATTTCCAGTTTAATTAATTACATCAAAGTAATTAAATCTTTAATTTGAACCAAAATATTAATCGCCTTTGATTAATCCCAATCTAGTAATTAACTCCTTTAATTACTTCATTAATTGCTCAATAATTTATTATCTCTAATTAATCCTTTGATTAATTATACAAAGTAATTATACTCAAATTACTTTACACACAACATCATTCTATTAATTACACTCTGTAATTAAACATCAATTACTTTTCTAAGTAATTATAATTATCACATCATCAATTTGATTTATCCAAATTAATTAAAATAAATTAATTAACCCAAATAATCAAATTAATCAATTAATTAAAATGAGTAATTAACTCCTTAATTACTTCCCATTTATCATTTACACTTAAACAATTAAAATGTTGATTAATACATCAATTTATCCAATCAATTTATTAAAATCAATTATATTAATTAATTATAAAATAATTCAATTAATGACCTTCATTAACATTTATTCAATTGCTATTCTAAAGTAATTAACTTATTAATCATTAATAAGTTTAAATTTACCATTTATAAATTAAGTTAAGTCTCGTCTGTGACTTTAATATTATATCAACCACTTCACTAAGCGGTTTTACTCGATTAATTATAAGTGATTATCTTTAATTTCATAAATAAATCACTCTATTAATCATCACATAATCTTTAATTCATTTATTTCTAAATTACGTTCATTCCCACTAATTATTTCATTTAATAATTTATCCTTAATTACAAATAGTAATTAACCTTTAATTTTTAGTTTATTGATTAATTATCCTTAATTATCTCAACATATCGAATTTAAAATAAACTTGTATTTATATTAAATACTTGCTCCTACCATTTACTTCATTAAAACCCATATAGAAATAAATTTTGAAATATAACCTATTTAAACAAAACAATTCACATTTAATTTTATAGATTTAAATCTTTGAAAAAAACATTTCTAAACATATTAAATCAAATTAAATAATTATTAATTTACAACATATTTTAAATACTTAAAAACTTGTCCTTGCTTTAAATTTTTAAAACTGAGATATGATTTGTTTTAAAATTTCAAACCAGGTTACTTAAACAAAGCACCCCGAGTAAACCCCTCAAAAACCACGTGCCTGCTCCGAGTTTTCTCGCGAGAAACTCGCGTACACCCCTGCTTCGAGTCGTAGCTCCATTTACTCGAATGTAATCCCGAGATCGAACTCGTCTTCCCCAACTCGAAACAACACAGCCACCCAAACGTGCACACGTGCACGTGCACGTCAGTTCGACGCCACTCCGACCTCGCCTCTGATCATCGACCAGTCATCCCTAGCCTCGACACCCCTATCGCCAACCCAGTTCGACAATATCACCCCGATATCAAAATCGAACCCAACACCCAAAATCTGGAATGGTCATCACCGGAAATCCTTCCATCGTCGACGAACTCCACCACGAGAAGCCTCTCCGACCTCACCGAACAACGCCATGATCTCCAGCAATCTTTTCCCCCCATCGCGATCGTCTCCAATTCTCCTTGTCCATCGCCATTCCTCGACAACCCAGTCGAACGAAACACTAACTTAAACCCTAGTTCAATCCCATTCGAATTAATCACTCACTAGAAAAATCCTTTTACAATTTTCCCATAATCAACCAACTATAACCAAGCTTCGATCACAAATTCGACTCAGATTAATGTGTAGATAATCGGCAATTCACAAAATTCCACATTTCGCAATATCACAAAATTCTCATTTAATACCTAATTAAAAATCATGATAGTATCATCTAAAATCATGATTTCTCATCACGATTACATGTGGGTAATCCAAATTCGAATTTAAAACTGTTGATTTTTATCCAATATTTAAACTTCACTGTATTATCCTATTTAAACATTATAAATTAATTTAAACTTTACAGAAACCATTTTTAATATCTTTATCAAACATTAACATACAACTTTTATTCAATCATCAAGATCCAATGAGGATGTTATTGGAGGTTTTGAAATTTTGAAGTGAAATCTGGTCCTAAAACAGGAAACAGAGCATGATATCAACAGATACTGGCACACACATACAAATACTAGATACATCACAAATAAGAGTATTCCATATTAACCTAAGATATAGTTTTAGAATAAATGTTACTCACCAGTAAAAAAGAAGAATAGAACTCGTTTGCAAACAGTTTGAAATTCCTTGAAAAACTGGAAACTGTTTCCATTTACATCCTTGTTGCCAAGTTTCTTGCTTTTGTTTTATTTATAGTTGCTGATGATGTTTTGATGAAGGCTTGTTTAAGCTTTTAAAAATGGAGTTTACATTAGTTCATTTCAGTTCGAACTGAAATGAAAAGGGATAGAAGCAAAATGGGTTTCCTGCTTGAAGTATGTAGAAGGTTACAGGCTTTGTATTTTTTTTTCTTCTTTTAAACAAAAGATCAGAGATATTTTTGTACAAATGTAGGCTGAAATGAAATTTTATACAACTCGAATTGATTTTCTTTTTGGCTGCCAAGGGTAAGAGCATTAAATGCTTTGTACCGTGATGCTTCCATTTCCATACTTATCCTATTTATTTTCTACTTGCCTAACTTCATTAGCAAGCTACAAAAAAATATTATACTTTGTACTCGATTCTTGTCTGTTGTCTGGAATATCATATTCGAACATTACCTGCTTCCATACTTATTCTATGTAAATTTAGTTATTATTTTTCTTATGTGTTATGTAAAGATAAATCACTAGTTGATAAAGGATTGTAAATGAATGTCATTCTAGTATGTTGTTTGATTTTGTTTAATGTGTTCGTTGTATAATTTATAAACTATAAAATTTATCTCAATGAAGTCGTTTCATTTGTATTATTGTTAATTTGTTATTTTCAATATATATATTTATGATTTGTACTATTGTATTACATTTCTATGAACATTTTAAAAAGATCAAACGAAAGAAATCATTTATTTCACAATATATCCAAAGTAACATTTGACAAATTTAATTAAAAACTCATATATATATTCTTAAACTAAAATCTTACAAGTTACACTTTTGTAAAGAAAAATGAAATTCTTTATTAATAAATATAAATCTGAACCAAATTAGAAATAGTTTTAAAAACAAATTAATCATTTATCTAAATATATAAAACTATATATATTTATTAAATAGCTTTGAAAAATCATCCCAAAATAAATAATAATTTCAAAATCTCTAGAATATATATAAGAAGTTTGAAAATAAAATTTATCAATTAAAATTAAAACAGAACTTACCTGTCTACGATATATACCAGTACATATTCGTTATAAACAGAAAAATCATTTATTAGCTTTAAAAGATATAATCCCACCGATATGATATTTATAAGAAGAAAATATCAATTCAAGTTTATAATTCAAATATATATCCAATCAATTTAATATTTAATATAAATTATTAAATTGATATTGCTCGAAATTCCGGGTCGTCACACGGTCTATCACAACATATATAGAATCATTTCCCCATTGAGTTCTAGGCAAACCCAAAACAAAATCCATGCTGATATCAACCCATGGTTTAGTAGGCACGGGTAATGGCATATACAATCCCGCATTCGTCGCTGTCCCTTTGGAAACTTGACAAATATGACATCTCTCCACAAATCTTTCAACTTGTTTTCTCATAGAAGGCCAAAAATATGATTGTGAAATCAACTGCAATGTACGATCTCTGCCCACGTGACCCTCTTCATGCAATTCTTTGACAATCTTCAACCTCAAGCTATAATCCGGAATACACAATCGGTTTCCTCTGAACAAGAATCCATCTTTCATCACAAAATCATCAGAACTCCCTTCCTGCACCTGATACAACACTTTCGCAAAATAAGAATCTGAAATAAGCAACTCTGGCAACAAATCAAATCCCACTACTTCCACTCGCATAGTTGTCAGCAAATGATTTCTACGGCTTAATGCATCAGCAACTCGGTTAGTAACTCCTGATTTGTGCTTCACAACGAAAGTAAACTGTTGTAAATAAGCAACCCACGAAGCATGCCTTGCTGAAATTTTATCTTGCCCTTGCAAATGTTTCAAAGCGTCATGGTCAGTGTATAGCACAAATTCTTTATGAAATAAATAGTGTCTCCAATGCTTTATGGCTTGGACTATAGCATAGAATTCCAAGTCATAAGTACTGTATCTCGTTTTAGCTCCCGTCAGTTTATCACTAAAGTAGGCAATAGGATGACCCCTTTGACTCAACGTTCCCCCAATTCCAACCTTGGATGCATCAGTATTTAGCTCAAAGAGTAACTAAAAGTCCGGGTATCTAAGAATGGGCGTTGTGGTCAAGAGTGTCTTGATTCTCTGAAAAGCTGAATCAGCCTCTTCAGTCCAAACAAACTTCTTCCCTTTCATACATTCTGTAACTGGTGCCATCACACTACTGAAGTGTGGAATGAATCTTCGGTAGAATGATGCTAAACCATGAAAACTCCTCACTTCTGTTATTGTCTTAGGCTGTGGCCAATTTCGAATAGCTTCAACTTTACTCTGATCAACTTGAATACCATCCTTCGACACAATATAGCCCAAGAATAGAATACTTGTAGTCATGAAGGTACACTTCTTCGTTGCAGCATAAAATTCCTCACGTCGTAAAACCAACAACACTTCCCGCAAATGCTGTAGGTGTTCTTCAGTGCTTCCAATGTAGATCAAGATGTCATCAAAATATACCACTACGAACTTCCCGATAAATGGTCGAAAAATCTAGTTCATGACTCTCATGAATGTACTCGGAGCATTTGACAAGCCAAACGGCATCACCAACCATTCGTACAGACCCTCCTGAGTTTTAAAAGCAGTGTTCCACTCATCACCCGGTCTATACGAATCTGATGGTATCCACTTTTCAAGTCAATCTTCGAAAACACAACAGCACTGCTCAACTGATCCAACAGATCATCCAGTCTCGGCATAGGAAATCGATATCTCACCGTAATCTTATTCAATGCTCTACTATCTGTGCACATTCTCCATGTTCCATCCTTCTTCGGCACCAACAAAGCTGGCACTGCACAAGGACTCAAACTCTCCTGAACACGCCCTTGTTCCAGTAATTCCTCCACCTGTCTTCTCAACTCCTCGTGTTCTTTTGGACTCATCTGATAGTGCGGTCTATGAGGCAATGCAGCACCTGGCACCAAGTCAATCTGATGCTGTATGTCTCTAAGCGGTGGTAACTCCTTCGGCAACTCCTCTAGAAACACATCTTTGAATTCCTCCAAAACTGGCTTCACTTCCTCTGGAACTTCAGTAACTTCACTGCTTTCATGCCCAATCAACATAAAAACTTTAGGGCTCTCATCTACCTCTTCCACGAACTCCTTCAAGAACAACAAAGTCTTCAATTCCTCAATCTCCTCCAGCTTGTTCTCATTCTGCTGTTGCTTCTTCGGAACTAAGGTGATTTTCGTGCCCTCGAACAAGAAACTATAGCTATTTGTTCGACCATTATGATGTACCTCCCGATCGTACTGCCATGGCCTTCCCAACAGCAAATGGCAAACATCCATGTCAACCATGTCACACCAAATCTCATCTTTGTATTTCTTCCCAATAGAAAATGGAACATGAGCTCGCCTCTCTACCTTCACTTCTCCTCCTTTCCTCAACCAAGCAAGTTTATAAGGACTAGGATGTTTCTCCGTTTTCAACTTCAACTTCCTCACAGCTTTCGTTGAAATGATATTATCACAACTCCCAGTGTCAATGACAAATTTACAGCCCTTCCCCAAAATAGTGCATGTTGACTGAAAAATGTTACTTCTCAACCAACTCGACTCCTCTTCCTGCTTCGGGGTTAAACAAGATCTCCGTAGCATCAGATTACATCCCTCGTCTCCCGACACCTCTTCTTCCTCCTCATCACGGTGTGAATTGAGATCTTCTTCTACATCCTCATCTTCCACTTCAGCAATCATAGTTCTCTTCTTCGGTTTCAGACATTCGTTGCTCTTGTGACCCACTTCCTGGCAATAATAGCATTTGAAATTGGTGTTGACTTTTGGTTTAGCTACTTCATGAACAACCGGCTTACTCGGTGCTTTAGGAACATTAGAACTACTACCCGCTCCTTTGTTCTGCCCCGTAAAACTTAGATACACACCTCCCCCACGTCTACCTTGTTTCTCCCAAGCCAACGCCTTTTGATGTGCTTCTGCCACAGATCTAGGGTCGAACAGGTTCACCATATCCTGGATCTGTGTTCTAAGTCCCCCAACAAACCTAGCGGTCAATTGTTCTTCTGTCTCCATAATGTCATTTCGAGCAATCAACTGGTAGAACTCATCAGCATAATCAGTAACAGTCTTCGTCCCTTGCCTCAGGTTCTGTAATCTCTGATACATCAGTGATTGGTAATTGTAGGGCAAGAAAGTAGCCTTCATCAACTTCTTCATCTTCTCCCAAGCAACAATCTTCGACTTCCCCATCCGCTCTCTAGTAAGTTTGGTTTGCTGCCACTACGCCATAGCTCTCCCCCTCAACCTAGTAGCAACCAACTTCACTTTACGATCTTCCGGAACCTCCTTGAAGTCAAAAATTTCCTCAACATAAGCTAGCCAATCAAGAAATTCCACGGCCTGCATACCTCCCTTGAATTCCGGTATTTAAGTTTTCATCCCGGACTCCCATTTGTGATCATACTCCGAATGATTTCTTCCTTGACCTCGTCCTCGTCCATGAACACTACCACCATCAAACTCCTCTTCAAAATCTGATATATATCGATGTCGATCCTGACCACCAACATCTCTACTACCACCATTTCTTCCACCAACATCCCTTCGATCTACATTCCTCCGATCATGATCATTCACATTTCTATCACGATTTCGATCATCAATATTTCTATCATAATCTCGATCCACACTTCTATGATCACTATCAACACTTCTCTCTTGATTTGAATGTGGTGAAACTCTACTTCCCCCATGGTTAGATTCTGGTGAAACCCTTCTATGATTTTGATTCATCTCCAACATCATTCTCTCTAATCGACCAATCCCTTCATTAAGCTTCTCATTAAAGTTTTCGTTAATTCTTTGCTCCATCTCATCGGCCTCTTCTCTCCTATATAAAGCATCAATGTTGCGATAACGATTAGCTCTTCTCGGAGGCATGATCACTCTTCAACAAATTCCAACAAAAACCTCACTTCGATCTAAAAATCTTCAAATCAAAACTACCCACTTGTTGAAATCTTCAAAAATCACCAAACGAACAAATCTCTTTAATATCTTGAGAACCCAATTCTCCAAATGATGCAAATCTCGCACAAACTCCAAAAATCTACGCAAACTCCTTGCGATCTAGCTCCGATACCAAATGACGTAGTGGATATTCACAAAACTTCGCAACCAACGGTGCAAAGCGATGAATTGATGAAAATGTAAATGAATCGATGGATTGATGATACCAAAATGCCCGAATCCAATGATCTCGCAAGATACCGGACTTTAGCTATCTTCGACACGTTGATCGCGCACGATGCCGTAAGAGAAGATCTACGATTCTTCGAACGTTGATCTAGCACACTAGATTCCGTGAACCAGCTTCAACAATTGTTGATTCGAGCGCACTCGAATATCCGAAGGTGGAGATAGGAGATAACACTCAACTACAAATTTTAATGGTGGCACAAGAGCATACAAAAGAAATTTTATTCAAATTGACTAACCCTTTTACAATGACATCACATCCCTATTTATAGGGTTTACAACACAACACAAGACTTAAGAAAATTACAACACTTCGACAACGACTTACAAGACAAACGACATAAGAAAGTAATGACCTAAACAATAACTAGTTACAACATACGACTTAAGAAAATCACGCTACTTAACATTAGGAACGACCTAAGCAAACGACATCAGTAGTTGTGATTTAATTCGTTAACGACTTAACTCGGTAGGTCGCTTAACCTGGTTGAACGACCTAAGGAAGAAACTGCGCTGCATCAAGCTTCGATAAAAAATAGGTTGGTGATGGAATTTAGGTCGCGGGAGTTAGGTCGCGGTGATGGGTTAGATCGTTGGAGTTAGATCGCGGTGGTGGGGACGTGGTGGAATTAGGTCGCGGTGATGGGGTCGTGGTGGAGTTAGGTCGCGGTGATGGGATCGTGGTGGAGTTAGGTCGCGGTGATGGGGTTGTGATGGAGTTAGGTCGCGGTGATGGGTTTAGGTCGCTGGAGTTAGGTCGCGGGGATGGGGTTAGGTCGTTGGATTTAGGTCGCGGTCGCGATGATGGGGTTAGGTCGCTGGTGTTAGGCCGATTTGAGTTACGTCTCGTTGACTCCCCATCCAATTTGCACTCAATTACCTAGAAAAAAAATAAAAATGTGCAAATAAATTTTCTCAAAATTAATTCATACACAAAATTACCATTTTGCTTCAACTAAGATAAATGAATGATGATTTGAAAATAATTTATATTTTGGTTTAAACATGTAAAATACCCTAATATGCGTACTTATTTTAAAAAAGAAGATTAAATATGGAAGTAAAAATATACACTTTTACATGCACATCAAATACCCTCCTAGGTCAAATATGAAGTTACGTGCATCCATGCCTCTTACACAACATGCTTCCCTAAATCACTCCACATTTTCCTTCTTAAACAAGGTTCCTTTAGTCCATCTTTCTAGAAGCTTTTACCTTAATTAATTTCCATTTGTAATAAGAAGGTTTAAGAACTTGCTAATATTTTCATGTGTTTGTAATCCGAAAGATTATGGACAATTTTTATAGAATAAAAAATGATTTTTAACGAAACATTTTTCGGTCACATTTTCAATATTTACTCAAAGATTATATTTTTTGTAAACATATTTCAAAAATAAGTTTCCTATCATTATTTATTAATTAAAATGTGTTTAATAAGGTTATAAAATAATATTTCCAATACTTAAAAATTCCAAAAGTTACGATATTCGAAGATGAAGTGTTCGAATTTTACGGATCATTATATTCTCCCCCCAAGAATATTTCATCCCTGAAATCCAAACCAGAAAAACACAAAGAGAATAGAGGAAATGGTGTATATATAGAACACTGCTCAAATTATATATAAATAAAGATACATGCCGTAAGGCCCAACCTCGAGACCCACACTAACAAAGAATATTACAAAGCAATATTTTCGGCTAGTGTAGAGAATAGGGCTGGTTAGGAGTGACCATCCATGAATTTTACTTTAAGCGAGCGTCGATACATCGATTAATATGTTATACATTTCTTTAATCAAGTGGAATCGACATATACAATTCAAGCTTAAAATAAAACTGCGGTGGCGGTAATAAAATCCAGAACAACATACAATAAATATATATCTCAGAATCACAGATCAAACACAACGGAACGCAAAAAGATACAAGTTTGAACCAACCCAAAATAGATACATGATGTAGACTACATAGATACAAGGTGCTACTTCTTAAAATATGAATATATAAACAAAAGGAGTCTAGCTCGACATAAGATACAACATAACATCATATATATATATATATATAAACACACAAACTATATGAATGGCGGTGGAAGAATCGAACGAAACGAACGAAGCGAAAACTGCAGCTGAGATCTCAATTATAGAATCTATCTCCGTGGATAATGAAGCAGATGACACAGGTTGGACAGAGGTTCGTCACAAGAAGAAAAGTGTAAATCAGATTAGGGATCAGCAGCAGTCATCTAGGGTTTCATCTCATGTGGGTCCTAGATCTAGGGTTCCTGTTCATATGGGACCATATCCCAAAACGAATTCTAGGGTAATACCACAGGTGGGGTCTACCAACAAGCCAGAATACAAGGGAGGCATCAGATCGTGGGCAGAAGCTATATCTGGCAACACGTATATTGATGGTGGGGTCAAAAAATTTGACTTTTTGGAAGATGATGACGGAGAATATGCAGATCTGGACGACGAGGTATTTAATAATGCGAAAAGTTTGTGGGGTACTTCTCTCTACATATATGTTGTTGGTAAGAAACCATATTATATTCATCTTAATGCATATATTAAAAGAGAATGGAAACCTTCTGGTAAATGGGATGTTTTCCCTCGAGAAAATGGATTTTATCTTATAAAATTCAGTAATGAAGCAGATTGTAAAAAAGTCTTGGATGCGGGTCCCTGGTTTATTGATAGTAAACTTATTTTCACTAAAAGATGGGAACCAAATCTTAGACTTGAGAGGGACATGCTAGAATCCCACCCAGTATGGGTAAAACTGAAGAACTTAGATCTATCTCTATGGAATGTGCGGGGGATCAGTAAAATTGCTAGTTTAATTGGTAATCCTCTAGATATGGATGATTATACCAGACATGTTAAAAGATTAAAGTATGCAAGAGTTCTTGTAGAAATCAAAGCAAGTGATACAATCAAAAAACAAGTGAGAGCTAAAGACAAAAATGGCAACATATACATTCAGGAATTAGAGTATGAACATATCCCACCCATATGCAATAATTGCAAGTGTTTTAGCCATACCTTGGATCAATGTAAGACCGTGTCTCCCCCCATCAAACAAGTCTGGAGGCAGAAGACAACTACTGAACAAAATTTACAACAAAATACGTCACAGACTGATCCAAGTGTAGTTGATACTTATATACAATCTGAAACAACAATCTTGAAGACTACAAGCAGGTGGAAAATAAGGATGAGTCTGAGGAGGCAGTCAAGGATACAGGCCACCCATTGAATGTAGAGGAGGTGAATACTGCATTGATCCATAGCTTGGAAGAGGATGTAACAAAGAGCTCATCTGTAACACCAGAGGAAGAGGATGATATTAATAATGTTAATCTTGATAAAATAGATTCAGGAACTGAATCTGAGGGAGATAGCAAAAATAAATATACTACTTCTAATATAAGTTATGAAAAGCAGTTTAAAGGAAAAGATTCTAAAGGAAAGGGAAAGGCGAATTCCAGTCGTGAGGTGTCTCCTATGAAATTGAGGAGTCGTCCTCCTGCATCGAAATGTCTATAATCAGTTGGAATGTAAGAGGTCTAAACAATGATACTAGACGTCTAGACCTCTTAAACCTAAGGAGAAACTATTCTCCTTCAATATTAAGTATTTTAGAAAACAAACTTACAGATGATAATCTTAAATTTTTTATGGATTCACTTGATTCTGAATGGGAATATTTTCATAATAATGATGTAGGGGGCAAAGGTCTCATATTATTTTTATGGAACAAAAAAGTATGGCATGTAAATTTGTTGAATAGGGATGATCAACAATTGACTGTAAGTGTTCAGAATCTGGGTGGGCTTAAGCTGATTCTAAGTTGTGTCTATGCAAGTAATTTAGCTTCTCAACAAACACATTTATGGAAAGCTATCACAGAGATTAGCAAAAAATTCACTGAACCGTGGATAGTCATGGGAGATTTTAATGTAATACTTAAAGCATAGGAGAAAAAAGGTGGGCTTACCATCAGAGTATCCCAATTGGAAGAGTTTAACAATTGCATTATTGAAGCTGGATTATTAGAACCCATACATGGTGGCCTGAAATATACATGGAGAAGTGGAGAATGTAAGAAAATATCATGCAAGCTAGATAGAGCTCTCATTAATGTTGCATGCATAAATAAACTATCTAACATAAAGTCAACATACTTCCCCCTTACTGTCCCATACTGATTAACTTAAAGGAGAGGAACTTGTTTGATAAAGGCAGACCTTTTAGATATTCTAATCATTGGAATGAAATAGAAAGCTTCACTGAAGTCATTAATTTTAAAAATTTGCCTAGGGAGGAGGGGACTCAATGTTTCAAACTTGTGCAGAAAATTAAGTCTGCTAAGGCGCACCTTAAAGAGTGGAACGGGAAAAGATTGAAAGATGGAGACCAGATTAGCTCTTTACAAAAACAGTGTGAAGAATTTTTATTATTAATTGACAAAGGTGAGGCTACAGATGTCACATGGAAACTGTATTATCAAACTCAAAGCAAGTTAAAGGAGGCGCTCAGAATAAAATCCATAGAATTAAAACAAAAGGCTAAAGAAAAATGGCTGACTGAAGGAGATGAGTGTACCAAATTTTTTTATACTAAAATGGCTGTCAGAAATAATTTTAATAATTCTAATCATCTAATGGATCAGGATGGTAATCTGATCAATAATTTATATGATATAGAAGAACAAGCTATCAAATATTATACTGAAATGTTTAATGGAAATATTAACAATAATTTACCGAAAGTTCAGTGCAGGAGGCTGATAAATTCCAAAGGGAGAAGGATGCTGGGCAAGAACATTTCCATGAATGAAGTCTGGGTGGCCTTGAAATCCATACATGTTGATTCCAGTCCAAGGCCAGATGGAATGGGAGCTAAATTCTTCCTCGTACATTGGGAAGACCTGAAAGAAGACATTTTATTAGCTATGCAAGATATATTCCAATATGGTAAATTTGTAAGAGAAATCAATCACACATTTATATGTGTAATTCCTAAGAAGGAAAATCCAGGAAAAATTGAAGACTATCGGCCTATTGCTTGCTGTAATGTGGTGTATAAAATTCTAAGCAAGATTCTTTGCAACAGAATGAAACTCATCTTACCTGATCTGATTTCAGAATGTCAAAGTGCATTCATCAAAAGCAGAAGCATTTCCGAAAACTCATTGATGGCACATGAATTGATTAGAAACTTCAACAAACCAGGTACGGACAAATTCTGTCTAAATGTGGATCTTCACAAAGCATATGATAAAATAAATAGAAATTTTATTATACATATGCTAAAAGCTATGGGATTCCCTTCAAAATTTGTGAACATAGTTAAAGAATGTATCTCCACACCGACTTTTTCGATTATGATAAATCGCATTCCAAAAGGTTTTATTGGGTCCAATAGAGGTATCAGGCAGGGGGATCCTCTATCTCCTTATTTGTTTACAATTGCTATGGAATATTTTTCATTACAGATGGAGCTGGCAACCTTTAACAGACTTATCCAACCCATATACAATTTTCAGCCTATTGTAACACATTTACTCTATGCAGATGATCTTCTCATTTGTATTAAAGCCAATCAGACATCAGCTAGAGCTGTAAAGGAAATTTTTTGCAATCTAGAGAGATTTACTAGACTCAGACTGAATGAACAAAAAACTAAATGTTACTTCAATAAAACATGCATTAGAAGGAATGAAATTTTGGAGTACTTAAATGTGAAAGAAGGAAACCTCCCTATTAAGTATCTAGGAGTACCTCGATCATCCAACAAGATAACTGACAGAGAATGTGCAGTTTTAATCTCTTCAATCAGAGACAGACTACAGGGATGGAGTTCAAGACTCCTATCTCTAGCAGGCAGAATTGAACTGGTGCACACTGTTATACATTCCAAAGTTAATTTCTGGCTTCAAACATTCCAACTCCCTGATGCTTCAATACAGAAGATAGAAAAAGTCTGTGTAGATTTTATTTGGAAAGGGGGGTTACACAAGATTAAATATGAGAATTTATGTAGACCTAAGGAGGAAGGAGGAGTTGGTCTCAGAAAACTTACACACATGAGATTGGTCTACACTTTGAAGCAAGCTTGGAGAATCATTAAAGGAAAGGGTTTGTGGGGAACTGGATGAGGAAAAGATATATCAGAGGTAATTTCTGGTGTATGCAACTGGATAATAATGCATCTTCGACATGGAAAGCTATTATGAGAATAAGGGGTATACTTGCTTCATGTTGTACAAGGGAAATTGCTTCAGGAAAGGAAACTGATTTATGGAGGGATCCCTGGATCCAAGGAAATTCATTAATTGATATTCTGGGACTTAACACATTCTCAGACTATGGTTGCCCAGATAATAAAGTGACAGTAGCTATTAATAATAATGAGTGGAATTGCTCAGTGATTCCAGTAAGTCAGGAAATTAAAGGAAAAATTCAATATATGCCGATATTTAATGGTCGAGAAAATGATATATGGGTCTGGAAACATACTGGAAATGAATTTAGTACGAAAACAGCTTGGAATGAAGTTAGACATTCAGATAACAAGGTAGAATGGAGCAAAATTATCTGGAATCATGTGAATAGCCCTAAAATGGCTTTCACATCGTATAAAGCGATACTCAAGAGACTTCCTACTAAGGATAGACTCTCAAAATGCGGAATTTTAACAGAAAAGATGTGTGTACTATGTAATCAAGCTAAGGAAACGCATGAACACCTATTTTTCTCCTGTAATTTTTCGGAAAAGGTGTGGAATATGTGTAAAAATGCTATTAATTCATCAATTCAGACTCACCTACTAGCAGATGCGATTAATTACCTGACTCATAATAGGGGAGGCGAAAACATGGAATCCAACTGAGTGGTATTGCCATCACTGTCACGATTTGGAGTTTGTGGAAGGAGAGAAATCGCAGGGTTTTTCAGAACAAACAAAGGAAACACGAAGAGGTCAGCAAACTCGCGATTAATGACATGCAACTGGTACAGAAAAGAATTAAAAATTGGGGACTTACCTCACGGGGAAGAGACGGAGAGCATACTGGAGCAGGGGATCTGAGCTGTTCATCGGCAAATATCCCAAGTACAAGCTATCTTGTTCATGATCGGCCGCCATGATTGAAGAGGAAGAAGGGTTTTTTTTTCTTTTTTTGTCTTTGGCTTTCTTTTTGGAAAGTATGTGAGTTATGTCGGGGTTATTCTTTCTTGTCGTATATTGTTTGTTCTGTTTGTAAACTTTTGGCCTGTGATTTGGGCCTTGTTTTGGGCTGTTATACCTTAATAAATTTCTTACCCATTTTCAAAAAAAAAAAATATAAACACACACACACATAGATGACAAAAGTAAATATTAACTAACAGATAGGACATCCTCTCTAAAGCATCAAGCTAGAGGCCCTGAAACATCTCGGTCTGACCCGAGTATTATAAAAAATTAAAACGGGTCATTTTAGACTAAGATAAATGAGTTAACAAAAATAAATGATAAATAAAGTGAACTGGATCTCAAACATAGTCGTATATCGTCAAATATCAAACATGCATCAGTAACTTCAAATCACCAAATATTAAAACTCAAAATAGCTTATTAAAAGCAAAAATTCTCGAAATGATTTGGTGATATTTCCAACAACATCAAATCCAAAAAACTCACGACCAGAAATCCAGAAATCTCACAAAAACGGGGAAGGCGTCAAACTTTAAGATTGGTGAAATAAATTCACCTACATGCATGTAACTCCAAGGTAGACGTATAAGTCTATAAACATCAAGAGAGGTACGAGATCTATAAACATCAAGATAGGTACGTGACCTATAAACATCAAGGTAGGAACAAGTCCTATAATCTCCGAAATAGGTACGAGACCTATAAACTCCAAGTAGGTATGAGATCTATAAACTCCAAGATAGGTACAAGACATATAATTAAGGATATCAACATAATTACAAACAAAAGGGATTTGGGAAATATCATCATCTTCCCGAGACTCAATAGAAAATAAGAATGCTACCGAATCAGAACCAACATCATGAAGAATAATAGAAATCCGTTCAACGGATTCTAGTTGTCGAAGGTGAATAGTTCTTTCGGGACATAAGATATGGGCTTTATATCGGTTAAGCCAATCCATCACCAGAATCATTCAAAAACCAAGATAATGCATCACATGAAGATCGACATGAAAAGAATGGCCGCATAAGATAATCTCAACATCTTTCTAAAGCATACTGGGGGTTGGGATCCATCGACCGGGTTCACAATTTTCAGCGAAGTCACTAAGCACACAACATCTAAAGATAGAGCATCAACAAGTTCCTTTGATACGAATAAGTGAAATGCACCCCTATCGAAGAGAATCAGAATAGGTAGATTCTGGAAAACCATAACACCTTCAAGAATAGAAGGAGATATACCTCGGCACTGAGAAGCTCTACCAAAAGCTTGCACAACACTAAACTTCTTAGAAGTGAGTCCTTTAGTGCTCGAAAACAAGATGCTACAAGATGACCTTCTTTCTTATAATAATGACAAATTGGAGCTTTAGGATAATCATGAATGAAATGCTCTTTGAAACCACAATGTATCTTTCTCCTCGAGATGGTTGTGTAGGAGTGGAACTAGAACCTTACTTATTGATCTTCTAATTAGGATGAAAAGGCTATGAATTTTTGAAAGATTGCTTCATCTTAGAATGAAAGCTCCTCTTCTCTGCTACATCTTCTTCACTACTATCTTTATCAACCGCCTGAAGCCTAAGGGCCAAATCAACTAACTCTTCAAAAGAAACATTCAACTACAACAATAATGCCTTCCTAAGATGAATTCTTAACCCCTCCACATATTTGTGATTCTTCTTTAGCGGTGTGCTAATGTGGTCTACCCCGTATTTGGAAAGGGATTTGAAGATCGATATATATTCTACCACAGAAGACTTCCCTTGCTTCAACTCAATAAACCACTTAGCCAATGAGGTCTTCTTGGATTCGGGAATGAACTTCAACTCAAACCACTCCCTAAACTGCTCCCAAGATAAGGTAGACTCATCCACCTCAGCTATAAGAAGCTCATACCAATCTAGAGCTCTCTCCTGAAGCTGTCTAGATGCTACCTGAACTCTATGCTAATTAGAAAGTTCCATGTAAGAAAATATCTACTCGCATGTCCTAATCCATGCATGTACCTTAATTACATTCTCAGAACCTCTAAAAGCCTTGCCACCAAGATGCACAAAGTCGCTGCACAAGCATGCAAAACTCGACGTGCGAACATGAAGATTCGGAGGAGGTCTGGAAGGCTGAGTATTCCTAACAAGTTCCATGATCTGCTCGGTAGACATAAAAACTCCGTCTGGAGGAGGTCTACTAGACTGCCCATCAATAGAACGAGTAGGTGGTCTACCGCCAGCCATCTATGATTTTGAAAGAAATAAGATAAGATAAAAGATTATTCAAGAGTCATATGATTCGATATTAGGAATTCTAAAGATAGACACAAAAGAATGTACTACCATAAAAACCTAAGGAACGATTCCTAAGACTTTCATAAACCACGATTTGTATCTGTAATATCACAATTTATTCTAAACTCAGCTTTGATACCAAGCTGTAATGCCCCACCCTGAGACCTGCAGTAATAAAGAATATTACAAAGTGATATTATCGGCTAGTGCAGAGAATATAGCAGGTTAGGAGCGACCATCCATGGATTTACTTTAAGTGAGCATCGATACATCATTATATGTTATGCATTTCTTTAATCAAGTGGAATCGACATATACAATTCAGGCTTAAAATGAAACTACAATGGCTATAATAAAAACTAGAACAACATATAATAAATAAAGATCTCAGAACCACATATTAGACATAGTGGAATACAAATAGATACAATTCTGAACCGGTCCAAAATAGATACATGATGTAGACTATATAGATATAAGGTGCTACATCTCAAAATATGAATATATACACAAAAGGATTCAAGCTTGACATAAGATACAACATAACATCATATATATACAGAGATGCCAAAAGTAACTACTGGCTAACGGATAGGATATCCACTCTAAAGCATCAAGCAAGAGGACCCGAAACATCTCGATTTGACCCGAGTATTATATGAAATAAATAAATGGGTCAGTCTAGACTAAAAATGAGTTAGTAAAAATGAACGATAGATAAAGTGAATGAGATCTCAAATATAATCATATATCGTCAAATATCAAACATGCAACAATAACTTCAAATCGCCAAATACAAAAGCTCAAGATAGCTTATTAAAAGCAAAAACCCATGAAATGATTTGGTGATAATTCCAACAACACCCACATTTAGAAATCTCATAAATAGAAATCCAGGAATGTCACAAAAAGGGGGAAGCTGCTAAACTTTAAGATTGATAAAATAAATTCACCTACATGCATGTAACTCAAAGATAGACATATAAGTCTATAAACAACAAGATAGGTGCGTGACATAAAAACTTCAAGAGGTAAGTGACCTATAAAAACCAAGATAGGAACAAGTCTTATAATCACCGAAATAGGTATGAGACCTATAAACTCCAAGATAGGTACAAGACCTATGAACTCCAAAGGTGAGTCATAAACTCGTCGATAAATGTATTAAATACTTTCCAATAGCAACCGAATAGATAACGACCAAGTGTCCCATACCACATGGGTTTACCTAAATGTTTACTATGCAATAGTAAACTCCACTTGTGTGTAGCAATTGTTCAGTCGAGCAAGTCCGATAATTAACCGGCAAAACAAATACAAGTGTTCCATACCACCCATTTTATTTAACCATTTAAATTAATTCCTCATTTAATCAATGTCATGCAATTTTTATAAAATTCTTTACTTTAATAAAAATCATTTGTTGTAAAACATGGTTCATAATGGAAATATATATATATATATGTATACTTTTCAAATCATTGCTCTAAATCATTTTTTAAAACCATTTTCAAAGAAAATAATACTATGTATATTTCTAAAAACTATTTATATAGAAATTAGATTTGCACTATAAAGGATTTGCATAAAAATGATTTGGTTTTGAAGTCAGCCATTTGTAAATCTAAGTTGAAAACGTGCATCAAAAGTGTGTATTTCCCCAAGATCCATAGAACATCTTCGTGGTATAAAACATCAAAAATTGAATTCATCGATTCAAAAATCCAAAATCCAAAATCCAAAAACATCAATGAAATTGATATGAAATGTGATACCACAACTAAGTAATTAGTCTTAGGGGTTCAATTGGGCAAATGAGTGGTGAACGGGTCGATCAGAGTACACCAGAATACAGGCTGGGAGTCAAGTCCAGGCTACGACCAGTGCATGGTAGGGCATACTGGTCCACCGATGGCCTCACCGGGGCTGACTCCCAAGTGATTCTGATGTCCCTTCGACGATCCTATTCTGCTCATTTCTTCTATGCTACTCTCTAATATTCCGGGGTACTGAATTAGCAACCATACAAGCATACAAACATGTATAATTGAATGAAAATCACGATTTCATAAGTAGGTTTTCAACAAACAGACAATCCAATTAGACATAGGATTCATCAATATTTTGAGATCATATACACGAGTGATTCAACCACATTCATCTAATAGCAGCAATCATTCATCTTAGACTAGAAATTATGAGATAAACTCACCTAAACAAACCCAAAATGGAAGATTAGAGCTTAAAATATCCTATGCTTTTCTAACTCAACCTCAACTTGGGCTATGAACAAAGATTAGATAGGAATTAATCAAAATAAGAAATCAAAACTGAATTAAATCCCTGCTTAGATGCATTGAAAGGTAGAAGATATTACCTCTTATCAATATTCCCTAGAATCGATTAAAAGTCCCTTGCTTGAAATATTTAATTTGGAAATTTGGAAATAAGGGATTTGGACTTAGAGAAATTTTGATTTTCTAATTTCGGCGTTGATATGAGAATGAGAAACAATATACGTATGTTTCTAGTTCTCTTGTTTTGGGCTAAATGGGTTTAGATGTAGATCCATTAGCCAAGTGTTACTAATTTTCTTAAAAAAAAGTGTTGGTAATTTGTATTGTTTCTTTTTAACACTTTATAAACACTATTTGATTTAAGCAATGCCATGATTCAACCAATATTGATTTCTACAATTTTTCCCAAAATGAATAATATATCAAAATCGTATTTTTATCACTATCGAAATATTTTATCAAAATTAAATACAACTTTTTAAATGAAATGTTATTCTCCATATTTTTAACAAAATGAATTATTAATTGAGAAATCGTATTTCAAATAATGAAATTATTTCCATATAGTGTATTTTCTCATTTACTCAAAAAATTGCTCTTATATTATTAAATGTAAGAACTACTACAAAAAGGAAAATTCAATAAATTCTCAATTTATTCTCATTCCAAGTCCCTTTAAATTTGAAAATACAACAATCATAAATTTCACAAATTTGATTAATTAATTAATTAAAATTAATTAAAACATATTTTAAATTTTAATTCCAGGTAATCTCGATCATGGCTGTTACACATGCTAAGTGACCCACCACAAGCGATGAGTATACAAGAGAAGATAAGATACAATAGAATCTAATAACTCAAGACAAGAAACTCTATTACTCTCCTCTATCTCCCAAGTGTAATCTCCAACATCCTTAATCTACTGCACGATAACCAATTCAGCAATCTTAGTCCTTAAGCTTTTCGTATCACGATCAATAATGCAAATAGGCTATCTTACAATGGTCAAGTCGTGCTCAACCTCCAAATCCTCCTGCTAAGATGGCTCGATAATCAAAGTAGTATCATGTACATACTTCCATAAATGAGATACATGAAAATATCATGTACATCGATCACTCACTTGGTAAGCAAGAATGCCTATTCTCTTAAGTATCGGAAAACATCCAATAAAATATGGTGCTAACTTTCCTCCCCTACCAAACCGAATTATACCTCTCATCGAAGAAACTTTGGTAAATACAAAATCCCCAACTAAGAACTCCAAGTCTCGATGCTTCACATCAGCATAGCTCTTTTGCCTACCCTGAGCCATCTTCAAGTGCTTCCTTATCTCGGCTACCTTATCCGTAGCCTCATGATCATATCTAGTCCAAGCACTAAGCGATCTTCAGATTCTATCGAACACGAAGGAGACCTACACGGCTGTCCATACAATGCCTCAAAAGGTGCCATTCCATTACTCATCTAAAAATTGTTGTTATAAAAAAACTCAATAAGCGGCAAGTGATCCTCCCAAGAACCTCCAAAGTCAAGAATACAAGCTCTAAGTAAATCCTTCAAAACCCGATTCACTCTCTTAGTCGATCCATCTGTTTGAGGATGATAAGATGTACTGAAACTAAGCTTAGTTCCAAGCACATCATGCAAACCCTTTCAAAACTGACTTGTGCAGATCGGATCTCGATCACTCACAATACTATATGGAATGCCATGAAGCCTAACAACCTCTCTAACATATAACTCATCCAAACTAGATACCACCCTCTTTTGCATTAATTGGTAAGAAGCGTGCACTCTTGGTTAATCTATCTACAATAACCTATTTCCTTTATTAGCTTTCCTCGATCTAGGCAAACGATCAATAAATCCATAGAAATATGCTCCTACTTCCACTTCAGAACCTCTAGTGGATGAAGCAAATCGGCCACCTTTTAATGACTACCTTTCACCTATTGGCAGTTAGCACACCTACGCATAAAGATAGAAATGTCTCTCTTCGTACCTTCCCACCAGAAAGTATGCCTCATATCCTGATACATCTTAGTGACTCCAGGATGTATTGTCAACCTAGAATGATGACTCTATGTGAGAATATCCTATCTAAGCCGTCAAAATCTGGAACACACAATCGACTGTTTATCCTCAAAATTCCACGGTTGTCAATCTCAAATCCTAGGTACCTTTTCTGAGCAACATTATCACTAACAGCTTTCGCTATCTGAACGAGACAAACATTCTTTTGTTGATTATCCTTTATACTGCTGATAAGAGTTGGATGAACTTCCATACTTGCTACAACAACATACTTCCTACTCAACACATCAGCTACAAAATTAGCTTTCCCGGCGTATATGAAATCTCAAGATCATATGCTGCAAGAAACTCCAACCAACGTTGCTACCTCAAGTTCAAGTCCTTCTGAGTAAAAAGATACTTCAAAGATTTATGGTCTGAATAAAGCTCAAACTTCTCACCCAACAAATGATGCCTCCTCCTCTTTAATGCATAGAGAATTGCTAGCAATTCTAAGTCATGCGTTGCATACCTTGACTCATGCAGCTTTAGCTATCTGTTAGCATAAGCAACAACCTTCTCATGTTGCATTAACAAAGCACCTAATCTTAAGTCCACAAGCATCACTGTAAATAGTAAGACCTTCACCTCCCTCCGGAATATTCAGAAGGGGAGCGCTAGCTAACTTCTCCTTCAACTCTCTAAATGCTAACTCATAATTTTCTGTCCAAACAAATTTGACACCTTTCTTCATCAAAGTCATACGTGCTAAAGTAATCTTGGAGAAATCCTAAATCAAGCTCTTATAAATAACCAGCCAAACCCAAGAAGCTTTGAATCTCCATCACGCTTTCAGGTCTCTTCCAATCCTGAACAATCGTAACCTTCATAGGATCAGTTGAAATACCATCTCCTGAAACAACATGCCCTAAAAAACTTACCCTCAACTACCAGAAATGACATTTCAAGAACTTGGACTTAAGAATATGTTCTCTCAATGTCTCCAATATAATTCTCAAATGCCGAGAACGCTCCACTTTGGTCTTGGAGTAAAATAGAATATCATTAATGAAAATGAGCACAAATTTGTTCAAGACATCACAAAAGATACGATTCATCAAATCAACGAAATAAGTTAGAGCATTGATTAGACTGAATGACATAACCAACCACTCATAAAATCTATTAGAACAAAATGTTGTAAAGGGCACACTTTACTCTGCATGAAAACCTATAACTAGGTCAAGCTAAGAGAATATATGAGCTCCATGAAGCTGATCAAACAAGTCATCGATTCTGGGTAAAGAATACTTATTTAGAATAGTCTGCTTATTAAGCTTGCGTTAATTAACACAAAGTCTTAGGGAACCATCTACCTTAGTGGATACGACGGGGGCCCCCCAATTGAATGGTTAGGTCGGATCATACTTTTCCTCAACAAGTTACTAATCTGATTGGCTAACTCCAAATTCTCCTTTGGACACAACCTACAAACTGGTCATATAATAGGCTTAGCATGAGGTATCAAATCAATATGAAACTCGATTTTGCAATGAGACGATAAACCAGAAACTTCCTCGAATACATCAGAAAATTTCCAAACGATAGAAATCGACTCTAAGTTTCTATCTGCCATATCAAGAGAATAAAGGAAACTGCTCATAAGCTAAATAGGCTCTCCACAAGACACCTTGAACACTCCCTCCATAAACCAATGATATAGTTCTCTTATCACAATCTAAGATAGCATGATATCAAGATAACCGGTCCATGTAGAGGAATACATCAAAACTAAGAAATTCAAAGACATACATATCACATGGAAGGAGCTTATCATAATAAATAACCGGAACTCCTTCACATAACATGCTAAGTTTAGCCGAGCCCCTTACAGGGTTTGACACAAAAATGGGACTATGAACAATAATTGGTTTTAGACCAAGTCCATCAGCAAGGTTACTAGAGATAAAGCTATGAGAAGAACCAGTATTAAACGAGACATAAATAGGAATGCCAGACATAGATAGAATACCTTCCATAATCTACTTCCCCTTAGCTGCGGAAATGGAAGGTTCTGAAGTAATAGCAAAGACCCTAGGCTACTCTTCTTTCTTAAGCAATGGAAAATGTCTGACAACATGACCCGACTGATGACAGTTCTAGCAAACCTGTGGTGCAAACCGCGATGTCTACCCTTTTAGTGCTTTCACCACCTTCCCCCCTTTCCCCCCTTACTCGATGGACGTTTATTGACATAATGGCCCTTCTGATGACACTTATGGCAAGTAATATGTGAATTATCCTTTGGTTGACACTTTCATTTATTACCCCAAGCTAGTACAAAAGCAAGGGGCTTTAGTGCAGAAACAATAGGCTTCAGTGCCAAGCTTTCAAACCACAAGCCTATGTTCACCAAATCAACAAACGAACCCATTAGATGATTAGTCATATCCTACTTAAACTTAGGATGCATATTAGCTATAAACATCTCATTCTTCTTTAAAGGCATGTCAATCATACAAGGCCCAAAAGGAGACAATGCGTTAAAACTTATTCTCACACTCCATCATGGTCATAATACCTTGCTTCAAATCCAAGAAGCTCCTAAACAACAATGTATTTCTTGCCTCTGGCACAAACCTCTTCTTGAATTCCTCCCTAAACTGGGCCCATAATTTTTTTTCTTTGGGACATTTGTAGTAATAGAACTCCACCAATCCATGTTAGCTTCAAAAAGATGACTGGAAGCCAAGCGATGCTTCATAGCATTACCCAACCCCAAATCCCTAAAGTTCCCCTCACACAACCTTAACCACGTTTGAACCTCAACAACTGATTCAGTCCTACTGAATCTTTGACCACCAAGCCTCTTAAAATCCCGATAAAGTGAAGAAAAGTTCATTAGAGGCTGAACTTGTACCACTTCCTCTACTACTTTCTCCCTAGTTTTGGCTACAGGAGTAGCATTCCTTAGGGCTCAAGTTTCACCGTTGGTGGCGGTACTACCTCTACCACCTCTAGCATTTCCACCAAGAGTACTCATAGTTTGGTACCTGAATTTTGCAAAGCATCTTTAGAATACTTTATGATAGAGTTATTTAATGATAGATTACTAAGCAAGTAATTACTAAGATAGGATAAGATGCGGTCATTAAGAAATGATAATTTCATAGAAGGAGTTATTTAAAAAGAAAGAATTTCTAAGAGAGATAGGTATTTAAAAGTTAAATTTTTGCAATAACAAATACGTTGTCATATGTATAATACTCTCGACTCATTCTAGGGCATCACTTAGCCTATCTCTAATGAATCATACCAAACCAAAGCCAAGATGTTTGCTCAACCTTGAGCTCTGATACCACAATGTAAAGATTGTCTTTCGATCTTCGAATGTCGATACTAAATACATCCACGGTATTCGTGTGCTGAGCGCTCAAGTGCCGAAAAGACAAAAAGTTAGGGTAAAATAAAAGAAATAGAAACAGAACTAGAAAGAAAAACACAATATCAAAATCTCACATGAGAAACGATAATACAAAATATTTCAAAAGTGTAGTACAAAAAGCTACTCCAACATACATAAATCTCGAACTAATAAAATGACTAAATACTACAATCAGCATTGACAATTATAAGTACCCATCCTCACAATGCTCAATACATACATAATAGTAACAGAAATGGTAATAGATAGATTGATTGATCGGTGGAAGCATCCAGCTCATCTCTGTAAGCTTGCAATATCCAACACTAAGACCTACTTTTCTTAATCTACTAAAAAGAGTACATGAGGTGTTTTGGGAAAAGAAACACCATGTGTCAGATAAAATCTTGTAAGAAACTCAAAAATGCATATAAACACATAATAGTACTTCTGAGACCAACTAAATCACCGAATTTGTTTCCCCTCAAAAGGACCTTACTTAATTGATATTTACATTAGATGATATTATAGATAATGTCTAAGGTGTGTAATATAAATACGATAATAGTAGTATTGCTTTCATCTCACAAGAAAACGATGTTAGACATTTAAAATTGCTAAGGCACACTCGTAAATGTATTTCCATGCGAGGGTCCTCTTTACATCGAGGAAAGTATCCTAACAAGGGTTAGAAAGTACCTTTTCGACCGCTATATATCTCTAGATAAAATATACCGGTTAAGGAAGACATAGTTGGTTCACAAAGAAAACATGTTCTGAATACCATCAACTTCCGCAAACAACAATCGATAAGCATACTTTAGATAATGGAGTTGATCTGTACCCTCTGAGGTTAGCTAAACCTCGTTGGCTATGGGCCTGCTCTATTTTTACATTTTATGATATTAAGGCTAGGTTCGACATCTTTCACATATATCTTCTTCAATCGAGTAGAGTCCACTTCAACGGCCTTTTCCAAAATTGAACCATATATTAGTTTTAAAATGGTATTCAGTAAGTAAAACACTTACCGATCCCGGGCTCTTCAAAACTAATCAATGAATTTTCGATTAACTCAATCTCGGTTCTTTTATAAGTAACCGAAAGCTAGAGGTGTACCAATGCTTCTCCCCAGGGGTTCTCATTGGTATAAATCTATGAAGCCTTTCTTATCCTTCTTAAGTTAAGTTTGGTCAAGTTCGGTAGTCGACTAATCAACTATCGAGTGTCGAGCACTTGCTTGTAGAAACCAAGGTTCGTATACTTGATGCGTTTCTGACATTCCAGCTTAACAATTCCTCGATCAGGATAGAAGCCGGTAGTTTAGAGCTCTTTTGCGCTATCCCCACTCAAACATAAATCTTGACTCTCACAAATAGAGAAGCCTACCTCGTTCGGGTGTTAAGCATGGTAATACTAATATTCCATTAACAATCAGACCAAGGTCATTACATAAGTGTTACCTTTTATCCTTCTAAAACAATAGTCTTTAGAAACTACTCGTATAATTAAGTTAGAAACTCTTTTAAAATGTTATAACTATATGTAATAGTTTAATTTAATAAGAAATTGGA